>PVJI01004251.1:0-111079 GCA_004026765.1 Micronycteris hirsuta | reverse complement strand
ATAGCTT
Organism: Micronycteris hirsuta; assembly: GCA_004026765.1. Taxonomy (NCBI): domain Eukaryota; kingdom Metazoa; phylum Chordata; class Mammalia; order Chiroptera; family Phyllostomidae; genus Micronycteris; species Micronycteris hirsuta. The sequence goes on along the minus strand of PVJI01004251.1, from coordinate 111,072 downwards.
GTGCAAGAGTGGTTGTGATATTGGTGACAAAGTTTAGATTTAAGATGTGTACGTTAATTGGGCAGAACAATTTTGTGGATATTTAGGGTTTAGGGTATGAGAATAAAAAAATAAATATGAGAAAAGTCTAAGAAACCTGCCCTGAAACAGGAGGTAAATTGTATTGTGGCTTACAGGAACCTTGAGGAAGGAGCAGCATGAAAGTGAGAAAGGAATCAAACTAAAGCTTTACAAATACTAAGCTTGAATCATCTAATAAGTATCCAAGTGAAGATATTAAGAAGACATTGGATGCTAGATTTAAGAGCAAGTTTGGGGTTAGACTTTGAAGTCATTGGGTTGGATGATATTATTCAGGAATTATTTAGAAGCTTTGCTATAATTTTTTTTTTAAGATTTTTATTTATTTTTAGAGAGAGGGGAAGGGAGGGAGAAAGAGAGGGAGAGAAACAGCAACGTATGGTTGCCTCTCACATGGCCCTCACTGGGGACCTGGCCTGCAACCCAGGCACGTGCCCTGACTGGGAATGGAACCAGGACCCCTTGGTTCCCAACCTGTGCTCAATCCGCTGAGCTACACCAGCCAGGGCTGCTATAATTTTGATATTGAGAGGTGGAGAACATGCAAAAGGTCTAGAAAAAAAAAAGGCCAAGACGGTGTTGTAGACTGCACCAGAGCAAGAGGAGCCGTTTCGGAATAGAGTATGGGGAGAGTGATGACTCAGAGTTGATTTTGTATTGCTTTCACTTTGGTTTACACTTACACCAACACACACTGAGTGCAGAGAAAACACAAAACAAGAATGTGAGTCAGTAGATGCAGAATCTCATAGTGAAGCTTCAATTTCTTATGATGGTGCATGTATCATTGTTTTTAATTGGACAGGGCACAGTCTTCAGGGAATGAGAAACTTTCCAGGTTGGAAGAGCCAAGGAACCAGGGACTCTGGATTTTATACATTAGACAAGAAACATTCATGTTTGGTGCCTGAGGATATAACTCGTAACAAGAAGGGGAGTTACTCAGAGTTGCAGTTACACTTTTCTATAATTCTGTGATCTTTTTTGCAGCAAACTATTGGATTTCCTGTTAGGGCATGCCATTATTGACCACTTAAAAAAATCAGGAAAATGTGGTGTTCCTAGAAGCCAAACAAGAAGAATATTTTAAAGAAAAAGATATTATTGAATCTTTCAAGGAATGTGGATCATACATTTCACCATTCAAGTTATCAAAGGGAAATAATATATTTAGGAATCTTCTAAATCCATAATACTTTTACCACTTTATAGAAAATTCTTCATTAAGAAACTAAAATTAAACCCATATCACACACTTGCATACATGTATTTGCATACCCAGTTTAAAACTCTGCTGGAATGAATTAAATTTTGAAACAAATTAGATAGATAATGGAGAAGTATTTGGGGTGAAATTAAAATGTATAAAATTATTAAAAATAGTTAATTGTTAGTATTTTAAATGTACCATTTGAAGTAAATGTTTAGCCATTACTTATCAAACATAAAAATAACACAAATATAAAGAATGATTTTGGAAGAAAGGTAGAATTAATTGAGCATAAAATAGTTAATCCACATAAACTTCATCTTGGAGATAAGAAACATATTTTCAAATAAAAAAGGTTTAAACAGTGAATATAACAGTTTATATTTACTTGGGACTAATACATAAATGGTATAACACACTCTTTGCAGTACTGGCCCTAATAACAGATCAATCAACCCATAACTGAGTCACTAATTATGGTACATTTGTTGCAGAATAAAATGAACATTTTACTTGCCTATCTCTAATTTGTTATAATGAGTCAAACAAATATTTTAATTAAACAATCTTAAGTAACACGGTGAAAGGAAACTCAATAAAAGTTAATTACAAAAATAATGCAATAAAATTAAAATGCCTGTATTAAATTAGAAAATGTCCAAAAGAGACGCATGGCTTTGTGATTAACAAAATGAAATTGATACTGTAATGGCATTATGGCTTTTTAGAACCATGATGCTTTAAAGAAAAAGTCTTATAAGAGCCAAAAGAATAATAAATATTTTAGATGCTCTTTAAACTACAGTCAGCAGACAGGCAGAAAGTCTCTTTGTCAAAAGTAAAAGATTTATACAATTTGAAATCCAACTCTCAAAAAGAACATTTTTGTTTGTTTGTTTGTTTGTTGCTTTTTTTACTGATGTATATACCAAGTGCCTAGAACAATTCCTGGCACATAATAGTGGTACTTAATAAATAAACATAGGATGAAAATAAATAAATATCCCAAACAATAAATATGAAATGAAATAAACTTGTAGAAAATTCCCTAAAAATGCTTAATAATTTATCCATGTAGGTTTTAGGTTTGTCGGTATGCCTGTTTAGAACTGTAAATTAACTGGTACTAAATGAAGATATTTAAAATAATATTGTTCCAAAAAATACATATTCAATTTATTGACTCAATTTCTTTAAGGCTTATAACTTAATGAAGATTCAGCAATCAAATGTACTCCTCCAAAATGGAGAAATCACATTTTGGAGAAAAATTAATTAAACATTTATTTATTTACTTTTAATATTTTTTATTGAAAGGATTTGTCAAAAATTTATAAAATGCCAAAATAACAGAGAAAAACAAAAATCACTCTTAATCTCACTACCCAAGCAGAGCCACCGATAATGTTTTAGTATATATTCCCTCCTTTATGGTATTTTTAATGTATTTTTGATTAAATGTATTGGGGAGACAGTCATTAATAATAACATTGTATAAGTGTCAGATGTATATCTTTATAACATCTGATCTGTATACTCTGTTGTGTGTCCACCACTGAAATCTAGTCTTCTGTCACCATATTTTTGACATTCTTTCTTCCCTTCATCCTCCCCCGATACCCCCTCCCCACTGATAACAACCCTTCTGTTATCTAAGTTAGTCAAAGACATGTATGTTTTAGTAATATAGCACTGTAAATATATGACATATATTTTGCCTTGATTTTATGTTGAAAGAAGTCAGTATTATATGATATTGCAGAAGCCAGTCAAAATACGGGAGGAAGAAAAGAATGCCTGTGTCTTGTGCATTTCCTACTATTTAAACTGTTTGCTCTATAGGAATCACGTAGGTAGAATCTCCCTTTATCATTCGTTTGTAGGAGTTTTCTCCAGTTACACTCAGAGGTTAACATTACTTCCCAAAAGAAATGTTTGCAATTTATATTCAAACTAAAATTAAGGAATTTTTTGTTACTATGAGTTCTATGTTATACACAATTCATTCAAGTTTATTTTCAATTTGAAAATGTATTGTATTTAAATATATTTAACATATGTTAATATATATGTATATTATATAATATTATACATTTATTTATATTACATGTTGCTATTCTAATATATTTGTTTAATTTATATATTTCATGATTATTTTGTGGCCCTATATCATTTTACCTTTAAATAAACAACATTTCACAGTGAACAGTAGGAGTCTCTTCCAGAACCCACAGTCTTAATAAAATATGAAACCTTAGAACAAAAGACATAAGGTGATTTTAATTACTATCAAATTATATTTATTTTTCATGTTCTACAATGCATTTGTATTAATTTCTTCACCTGAAAAATTCTTATTTAAAATTGAAATTTCAAACTGAAAACAACTATTTATGGTTGTAGTAGGAAAACTGACTTTTATGATTGTACTAGGAAGTTCTACTTTATGGTAAAGTGTTACAAATGATACTTTATTATTCACATAATTGATGCATTACATTCTTTTGAAAACAAAGTAAAACTTTTTATAACTCAGATGGCTTAATAACAATTTAGGTGTAATAGATATCTACTTCACACTTGAATATACTTAGGGAAAAACAACTGTTATTCGTGATATTAATGAATTATATTAATATGTTACATCAATAATGATATCAGTTATATTAATTCATTTATGCACCACAATCTATGAAGTACATTGTCATCAAAAATTAAAACAGTAACTACCAATTTTTACTTTAATGCTGCAATTCAAATATTTAATATGTTAAATATTGTGTTTCTTTTCATACATATACCTGATTTTAACACTGATGTAACTACCTTTTTTTTATCTTATTCATCCTTTACGCAGTTGTCAGAGAGATTTGTGGATTTGAGAGATTTGCAGGGTTCTCTTTTAAAAATTCTACAAAGTCCCTGTTTGCGTCCCTTTCAAATGCATTAGTATGAGATTTATGGCCTAATATTCATTCAGGTCTTTCTCCCGCATTACTCCCTGCTTTAACCCCAGTTACAAACTTTACCAGCAGCGTTTCAACAACTTATAGTTTTCCATAACTTGCAACCTTATTTTAAAAATTCTACCACTCTAATAATCATAATATTGCCCTTATCTACTTATAAATTAATGCTCCCTTTCCCTTCAAAATTCAATCTCACATCACCTTTTCCTGAAAATATGATTTAATTCCCCAAATTTCATGCTTTTCTGTCTGTAAATGCCTATACACATCTTTATGTATTTTATTACATTTATTCTATAATAATATAATAAATCTCATTCATTTGTTTTCTGATATCTAACATGTTGATATACCGATAGAGTCATCAAAATATTTGCTGTTATTGAAGAAAAGGGTAAAAGTCATAATCTTCCAAAGAATAAGCTCTGTAAGCCAAGGAAGAACTGTAACAAAGAAATAAAGGGCTTGGGTGAAAATAGAGCTATTAGCATATAGAATTATTCCCAATATAATTTAAACCAAACCCCCTAATAATTTCCTAATTATTAACCAATGGGAAAAATCCAGAGAACTGAGACATTTTTCTTGCTGAATCATGCTATGCAGCTGTGTATACTGTGTCACAGTAAGAAAATAAGATAGCGTGTGCATTTTTAATGATTGATTTCTTCTTCTTTCACAGATTCCCTAATGTACCGTCTGCTAAAGTAAATAAAACACTTTGCTTCTAGTATGCCTCATAAGGGAAAACATCTCTTCTAATTAAGCTTACAGAACTAGGTACTCTCATTTAGCTAGGAGGTATAGCAGTTATGCATGTAGTGATATAACCAACAATTTCATTTTATTGAGTAACATTAAACTTGAAATGCAAGTGTACATATTAATTGGAACGTAGATGCAGATAGTTCTGAGATTAACATAAGAGTTAGAAATCCCTCTCTCTATTTTGAATGTCTTTTCAAAAGTTAAGTGTTTGCAGTTGTGATAATTTAATTATGGGTATTTTGGCTTCCTTGCGCAAATCACGAATACTCTTCCAGAAAACAAGCCAACTCTATGAACGTGTGAATTCCCACATGTCCTAGAGTGCAATTAACTCTACTTCTCACCACACTGTGGCACCTGCAGACAATGAAGAAATCTGTTACAAGAACTATTTTCATAGCATGAATATGCAAGCAACAGAATTAGGGTAATTCATTCAGCTGTAGATCATCTAGACTCCAGCCACAATACATTTTATTGCCATGTGTCAGTTCACTGACAGCTTCATAAATCCTGCTCAATAAAGCTAAGGGTTCGCTTTCATTGTCTAGCAAACAGAGAAGCCTTGGGAAAGTTTTCTAGGGCAGACAACGCAGTTTTGCATCCACGCAATAATCAGAACAGTTCTCATTTGAAGCTGGAAGTAGTTTGTAGGTGTGCACGTTTTAAATGTTTGACAGGAATTACTTGGAAAAACAAACTTCTAGCTGTGTATAAAAATAACTCTTTAAGAAAGAAAGTTAGTGTTATTTTTTTCCTCTAAAATATGAGTTTGCGCTCTGGGTCATAATACAATAAACATGTTGTAAAAGATAAAAGAGATGAAAACATGTATTAGGCCTATTTGGCTTACTAATTAGCTATTTATGCTTAAACTTCAGCTCGAGATGTTAAAAATGTTTCCCTGAGAATTGTTGTTTCTACCCTGAAAGGCTTGAGTGCATATTATTAATATGCTAAAAATGGATGTGAATGAATTTTCTGTTCATAAATACTTCAGAATCAAATATAATGTAGTCTCCTCCACTAATTCCTTCCAACACGAGAAATAAATCCAGACACTACTAGCTTCAGCTGTGAGGCAGCTGGGCAAATACTGGCTCTCATGGATTTCTAGTTCTTCACTTCTTGCACGGCATGGTCTGCATGTATGCTGAGGACTTTCCTCTGTGTCTTCCTGCAGGTCTTGGTTTGTGCTTTACACAACGTTTCTTTGCTTTTATTAGCCCATTTCATAACCCTCTTTGTGAGTCTATGCAGATAATGTGTCTTATGTGTACATTTGATTCTCAGGAAAACCTATAACTTACAAAACCGAGTTGGAGGAGGGAAGTAGTGTCTTCTGATCCCATGCTATTTTGTCATTGACTACACTGTGTCTTTCCTGGTCCTATTTTCAAAACAGAGCTGTGCTTCCCAAGTAACTGATTCTCTCACATTTAGAAAGGGTATTCACCATTTGTTAACTAGATAGAAACTCATCGTGAGTAGTGAGTTGTAGGTTGGGGTGTAACAGGTGTGGAATGGGGTCCCGAACTTGGGTGTCAGGGAATATAGGGTATCTCTTATAGACCTGGCTGGTGGATAGGAGAGTGGAGCAGGACCATGAAGAGTTACAGCAGGCTAGCTCTGTAGTAATGCTCTGGACCAGGAAGACTGGCATGACTTTGACCCTTGATGTAGCTGGGAGGTGGCTCCCTTGGTTACAGAGCCTGTTCAAGAGCTTGGAAATGGTTCACTCTGAGCCACCGGGCCTTGCCTGCCAGGGCTAACAATCAATGGTGGGCAAGAAAGGTGGAAAATACAGGAGTGCTGACAGGTATAGCCGATTTTGGGAGGAGTTGGAAATGGGGTGATGCAAGAGGATCCAGTTTAGGATTTAAACTAAAAGGTGGGCAGTCATGGGCAGCAGGACCATGAGGGTCAAAGTGGGGGCTGGGGAGGACCCTCGCCAGCAGGCCATGAGGAGTGCCATGCTGTTTTGGATTAAGAATTGGAGATCACAGGGACATGGCTGGTGGTGCTGGGAACCTTGGGAGGCCTGCCCAGCCTAGCACAGATGATCACTGAGAGGACCTGGGGAAGTGAGCCGAGGATTTCTGTTTGCTTGTTTGTTTGTTTCCTGAGAGGCGGTACCTCTGACTGGCGATCTCTGAGACTGGTCTGACTGCAAAGGGGAGGTAGGAATGCAGGACTGTGTGTTTGTGGATGTTCAAAAAGGTAGAAGGACTTAATGGCAAAGTTCCACCATTACTCTTAACCTGTATAACTTTTTTTTTAATAAAGATTTTTATTTATTTATTTTTAGACAGACAGGAAAGGAGGGAGAAAGACAGGGAGAGAAACATCAATGTGTGTTTGACTCTCACATGGCCAGCACTGGGGACCTGGCCTGCAACCCAGGCATGTGCCCTGACTGGGAATCAAACCAGCGACCCTTTGGTTTGCAGCCTGCACTCAATCCACTGAGCTACACCAGCCAGGGCTTAACCTGTATAACTTTTAATTAAACAATCCCCTTCCTTTTTACCAAACTCTGGCATTGACAGCCACAGTTTTTTTTTTTTTTTTTTAAGATTTTATTTATTTACTTTTAGAGAGAAGGGAGAAGAGGGAGAAAGAGAGAGGAACATCGATGTGTGAGAGACACATTGATCGAGAAATATACATTGATCTAGGCCCCCACCAGGGGGCCTAGCCTGCAACCCAGGCATGTGCCCTGACTGGGAATCAAACCAATGACCTTTCAGACAGCTACAGTTCTTATCAGCAGTGGACAATAGAACCTAGAGCAATAGACCCACAGCTGTTCTGTTATAGGAGGACATGAATGTGTCTCCATTGCTTCATGCTCAGAAATGAGTCTCCTTCTTTCTGCTTGTGTAACGCCCGGGACTATGAGAGTTAGAAGGATGGAGTTCTGAGGTGTAAATATGAGACTTAATGCTAGTTTGGCTGAAATTTCCCCTTCTGAAACTCCTTGAAAAAGTGATTGAACCCGCAGTCTTACATTTCTGAATTGATAAGGTAATGCAATTAGCACATTTAAATCCAGATCATTAATCTAATGGACTCTGATGGTTAGAAAAAAAAAAAAAAAAAAGGCAAGCTCCCATTCCAGTCAGTAACTGACATTAATACGTATATGTTCAAAAAGTGTAAATAGGGTATGCTTTCACAGTTAGGAAATGCCAATTAAACTTCTAGCTTAATGGAAAAATTGGAAAGCCACATGCAAAAGAATGAAACTGGACTACTGTTTGTCCCTATATACAAAACTAAATATGGATAAAGCACTGAAATATAAGACCTGAAATAGTAAGTTACATAGAAGAAAACATATGTAGCAAATTTGTGGACCTAAATTTTAGAGAAGATTTTATGAAAATGACCCGAAAGGCAAGGGAAGCAAAGTAAAAATAACAATGGTGCTACATCAAACTAAAAAGCTTCTTCTGCACAGGAAAAAAAAATTGAACAAAACCAAAAGACAACCAACTAAACGGGAGAAGATATTTGCAAACCACAGCTCTGACAAAGAGGTTATATCCATAATACATAAAACTCATTGTAGGGTAAATGGAGGCAGTCTGGGTTTATCACCCAGATGTCTGGGCAACTAAGGAAAGAAGTTTCCCACAACTTTGAGAATGGGCTCATAAGTAGTGTTCTCATAGCCTTGTGACTGCATCCTAAACTGTTCCCCTAGCCTTGAGTGGGCTCGCATGCATAGTATGAAGATCTGTTGCATAATATCTGTCAGCACCCTGACAGCTTTGTCTATATTCTAGTATTCTAAGGGGGCAGGGGCTCCCCACTGGGTGCCACGCAAGGGGACAGGTGACATGTAGTGTCACATGCAGCTTGCAATGGGCGTGGATCACTCACCCTTGAATAAAGGCACGTCAGACATCCCAACGGCTCTGTGAATAGTCTTCCATATGCCCAAATCTGGAGTGGACCTGTCCAGGCTTGAACAGTTGCTACACACTCATACAACTTAACGTCAAATACACAATCCATTAAAAAAATGGGAAGATGACTTTAACAGGCACTTCTCCCAAGAAGACATACAAATGACCAAAAAATATGAAAAGATGTTCAACTTCATGAGCTATAGGGAAATGTAAATCAAAACAATGAGACAGTACCTCACATTTCCTGCAATAGCTATTATCAACAAGACGGGTAATATTAAGTGTTGGAAAGGTTGTGGAGAAAAAGGAACACTCATTCACTGTTGGTGGGAATGTAAGCTGGTATAACCATTGTAGAAAATGGTATGGAAGTTCCTCAAAAAATTAAGAATTGGATTATCACAGTACCCACCAACCCTTCTTCTGGGTATGTACACAAAAACTTCGAAAACACTTATTAGCAGCATTATCCTTAGTGGCCAAGACTTGAAAACAACAAAAGTGTCCCTCAACAGGTGACTGAATAAAGAATATATGGTACATACTGAGGTCTTTCCAGAAAGTATCCATCCATATACTATGAAAAACAGAGACATTTATTAAACACTATACAAGATACAAGAAACATTGTACATAGGACAATGATGCATCAATCCCCTTCATAGTAGGTACCTTGGGACCTCACACAGTTCTCCCAGCCCCTCTTCCACTGTTCAAAATATTCTGAAAAATCCTTTGTTGGAATCTCCATCAGCTGCCTTGTCATATTTTCCTGAATCTCATCAATGTTCTGAAATTTCTTCCATTTTAAAGGTGATTATAGTTTTGAGAAAAAGTCCGAAGCAGCAGGGTGCCAAATCTGGGCTGTAGGGGGCCTGAGTCACCTATGATTTGATGTTTCTCAAAAAAACTATGTATGAGACATGATGCACAAGTGGGTGTATTATGGTGATGAAGCTGCCAATAACCAGTTGCCCATTGCTGCAGCTTTCTGAATCATCTGAATAGTTACCACGGAGGAATGTTCAAGCTTAACACAAAATTTGATGCAGATTCATTGGTCTACTTACTCAGTCATTTTGAATATGTCAGCCACACAGTACAAATGCTCACTCAATGGTGTCTACCAACCCCACTGGCTAGTAGAATGAAGTCATCATTGTTCATGTAAGTGCATTCCAGTCTAATCTCCTTGGCTGCCAGGTTACATCAAGATTGTACAAACCATTCCTGTTTTATTAACAATGGCTATACTTTTTCTGGACAGATGTCACATACAATGGAATGCTACTCAGCTATAAGAAAAGATGAAATACTGCCATTTGTGACAACATGGATGGATCTTGAGAATATCATGCCTAAATAAGTCATACAGAAAAAGTCAAGAACCACAAGATTTCACTCATATGTGGAATATAAAACTGAAAACAAACAAATTCCCCCAAAAAACAAGAAAAACAAACAAGAACTCATTGCCACAGACAACAGTGCGGTGGTTCCCAGAGGGAAGGAGGTAGGTGGCAGTAAAGGGTAAAGGGGGTCAAATACATGGTGACTAAAGATTTAACTTTGGCCCTGGTTGGTGTAGCTCAGTGGATTGAGCGCGGGCTGGGAACCAGAGGGTCCTGGTTCGATTCCCAGTCAGGGCACATGCCTGGGTTGCAGGCCAGGTCCCCAGTGAGGGCCATGTGAGAGGCAACCATACATTGCTGTTTCTCTCCCTCTTTTTCTCTCTCCCTTCCCCTCTCTCTAAAAGTAAATAAAAAATTAAAAAAAAAAAGATTTAACTTTGGGTGGTGGGCACACAATACAATATACAGATAATGTATACTAGAATAGTACACTTGAATCCTATATAACTTTTTAAACTGTCACCTAATCTAATGAAAAAAGAAACTTCTATGTTAAGGTTTGATAGGAGTAACTTAACAACAACATGTGAAAGAAGGAAGACCATTATTAGTTAAGGAGACACAAGTAAACAAAACTGGTTATAGAAGCATAAAGGAAAGTCAATAGGAAAATATGAATACGCTCAGGACAAGAGAGGGCAGGGCAACTTGATTAATTATGAAAATGCCACTAAGGTAGAAACATCAGGTTGATAACGTAAAATTTAGTTGCAGTAATTATGTTGAATAGAAACTTAAGGTAGTTTAAACAAAATGAATTTGCTTCACAGAAAACAAGAAAAATTCACAAAATCTCCGCTTTGGAAAATACAGTTCCAGTGAACCCTGAAGTTCTAAATGTATAATAGATTAAAATACATAACATTTGGGTTCTTTGTAAAGATTTTGCTATTTAGAAAACTGCAGCCAAGCCAGAGAACATAAATTGAAAATAAAAACATATTAAAAATTCTGATGAAGAAAATTTACAAATAAAGAAAATATCAGACTAGTATGAAAGAAAGTAGAAGAGTAAAGTAAAATAACTTATAAGCTTTTAATAAAATGACACAAAACAATGTTTAGGAAGAAAAAATCTCAAGAATCAAACCAATACTTAATAAATAATATGACAAGCAAACATGAAGCAAACTTGGAAATTATTTGGAATAAATATGTTGCACAAAAAGTTAATTCTTAAATATATAAAGTCTTAACATGTGTTATAAAAATAAACAATTTAAACGGCTACATCAAGACAATTATAATTAAAATGTAAAATGTTAAAGATAAGTAGGCAATATCAAAAGCAACAAAGAAACACAACATGTTATATACAAGGGAATTCCCATAAGTCTATAAGCAGAATTTTCAGCAGAAACTCGGCAGGCTAGAAAGCAGTGGCATGATATATTCAAAGTGGTGGCCTCCCCCTGACTTTCTGTGTGGGATAAAGCTGCCCCCAGCGCCTGCCTGCCTCGATGCCAGACACTTCCGTTCCTTACTGTATGGCACTGGTGTCTTTCAAGCTGCTACCTCCGTGCTGGAGCTCAGAGGGAGTGAGTCTGAGTGAAATCCATGTGTGGGTTCTTTAAGGGGAGCTGCTTAGGACTCCAGAAGTGACCAACTCAGTCCCTGCTGGTTTTTGCAGCCAGAGGTTATGGGGACTTATCTTCCTGGCACTAGACCTCTGGGCTGGGGGGGCTTGTGTGGGGCTGGGACTCCTCCCTCCCAAGATGCCCCTCCTGAAATTTTATCCACAATGTGTAGTGTGCCGCCAGCCCTCTCTACCTCTCTGCCCCTCCTACTAGTCTGGATGGATGTTGTTTCTTGGATTCCGTACCTGTCAGACTTCCACTCACCCCGATTTCTGGTGGTTTTAAGTGATGCTTGTTCTATATTTTAGTTGTAATTTTAATGTGGTTGCATATTTTCTTCCAACTTCAATATTAAAATAGCTACACAAAAATTCACCAATGTTGGTAAGTTTTTTTTTAAAGTACACTGATCTGACAGCTGTCACTATACAATCTAACACTTTTTTTTTCAAATGAAGTTAAAGACAACAGAGCACTAGTAGAGCTACACTATGGAAAAAGCAGATGGACTTTCTCTCCAAAACAATACCTTGAAACAAATGAAAGTTGAAATATAGCACCAAAATTTTGGGAAGCAGCAAAAGCGATTCAAAGATGGAAATCCATAACAATAAATGCCTACCTTAAGAAACAAGAAAAGTCCTAAATAAAAAATGTAACATTAAACCTCAAGGAACTAGAAAAGGAACAAAGCCCAAAGTTAGTAGAAGGAAGGAAATAACAAAGATTAGAGAAGTCAATGAAGTAGAAACTAAAAATAAAAGAGAAAATCAGTGAAACTACAGCTATTTGTTGGAAAGACAAACAAAATTGACACCTTTACCTAGATTCACCATCAAAAAAAGAGAGAACACTAAACAAAATCAGAAATCAAAAAAGTTATTATAACAGATGCCACAAAAAATAGAAAGGATCATAAAAGACTTCTATGACCAATTATACGCCAACATATCATACAACTTACAAAATATAGATAAATTCCTAGAAGCATACAACCTACCAAGACTGAACCATCATGAAATAGAAAACTGAATAGAAAGACTACTAGTAAGGCTATTGAATTTGTAATAAAAAACCTCCCAAGAAACAAAATTCCAAAACCAAACTGCTTCACTGTTGAATTCTACCAAAAATTCAAAGAGTTAATACCAATATTTCTAAAACTCTTCCAAAAAAGAAGAGGAGGGAACTTTTCCAAATTTATTTTATGAAGCTAGTTTGCCATGATACTAAGCCAGATAAGTACACCACAAGAAAAAAAGTTAAAAGCCAATACTCCTGATGAACACAGATGCAAAAATTCTTAACAAAATATTAGCAAACCAAATGCAACAATATTTTAGGCAAGTAGGATTTATTCCAGGAATACAAAAATATTTCGACATCTGCATATCAGTCAATGTGATAAACTATGCTAAGAAAATGATTTTAAAAATTGTGTCATCATCTTAATAGGTGGAGAAAAAGCATTTGATAAAATTCAATATTAGTTTATAATAAAAACTGAAAAAGCAGGTATAGAGGGAACATACTGTACATAATAAAGGCCATATATGACAAGCCCACAACTAACATCATACTCAGTATTCAAAAGCTGAAAGATTTTCCTTTGAGATCAGGAACAAGACAAAGATGCACAGTGCTAACACTTTCATTCAAAACAGTATGGAAAGTCCTGGTCAGAGCAATTAGGCAAGGAAAAAAAAGGACATGTAAATTGGAAAAAAAAAAGTAAAACGGTCACTATTTGAAGGTGGCATGATATTATATATAGAAAAACCTACGGACACCATTAAAACGCTGTGAGAACTACTAAAATATAGTAAAGTTGCAGGTTACAGAATAAATAGGAAAAATTCTGTGTGTTTTCATATGCTAATAATGAACAATCAGAAAGTGAAATAAACACTCTTAAAGTACAACCGGAGGCATGGAAACAAGAGACAGATTGACAGCGACCAGAGAGGAGGAGGTAGAGGATTAAGGAGTCAATTAATTGATGTAATTTGTGACAAAAGAGCCAAGATTATACAGTGGGGAAGAGGCAGTCCTCTTCAATGATCGGTGTTGGGAAAATTGCAAAGCCACATGCAAAACTGTGAATCTTTACCACCAAATTAGACCTTACACGAAAATTAACTCAAAATGGATTGAAGACTTGGCTCTAAGACCTGAACTTGTAAAACTTATAATTTTAAAATCAGAGGTAGTAAACTCACATGACATACGTCTTGGCAATAATTTGAATCTGACACCAAAAGCTAAAGCAACAAAAGTCAAAATATATATGTGGATTTACATTATACTAAAAAACTTAGGCATAACAGGGAAATCTTTGAGTTCGCAGGCTGATACCCAATCCAGTGAACCATGCCAGCCAGGGCCAATAACAGGGAAATCTTTAATAAAATTAAAAGGCAACCAAATGGGAGAAATATATACAAATCATGTCTATGATAAGGGGATATGCAAAATATGTAAATAATTCACACGATTCAAAAGAAAAATTAAAATAATTTTTTAAATCCAATTTTTAAAGGGGTAGGATATATGAATAGAGAATTTGCAAAGAAGGGATACAGATGGCCAACAAGTACATGAAGACATGTTTAACATTATTAATCAACAGGGAAATTAAAATCAAAACCACATTAGCTATCACTTCATACTGGTTAAATGGTGTTTTCAGAAAGATAAGTAAGTTTCGGCAAGGATGTGGAAGAAAAGAAATCCTTATGCATTGTTGGTAGAAACGTAAATTGATATAGCCACTATGTAAAACAATATGAAAATAATTTACAAATAATTCTACTATTTGATCAAGAAATTCCACTTCTGGGCGTTTATATGAAGAACATGAAAACACTGAATTTAAAAAGACCTATGCACCCCTATGTTCATTGCAGCATTTTTTATAATAGCCAAGATGTGGAACCAACCTAAGTGTCTTTCTATGGATGAATTAATAAAAATCATGACGTGTATATAGTGTAAAGGAAATTCATGCATCCACCTTGGGAATTGTAGCTGTAATGTTTTCACGTCTAAGGGAGCAAAGACACTCGTGGAACACAGGCCAACAAGCAGGACCCACGTGTGTGACAGCGGAATTTCCTACGGGTAAATCAGGATGGCATATTTCTTAAATTTAAAACTTACCCTTGCTAAAACCTCTCTGACCTTGAATCAAAAGAACTTATGCTAACGCATGCCTAGCTTCCTCAGACCAGTGAGTCAGCCCAAGTCTATTGTCTTTTCATTTGCACATCTATCCTCTTTTTTTTTTTTTAAGATTTTATTTATTTATTCTTAGAGGAGAAGGGAGAGAGAGAAAGAGAGGGAGAAAGCAATGTATGGTTGCCTCTCACATGGCCCGCAACCCAGGCATGTGGTCCGACTGGGAATCGAACTGGGACCCTTTGGTTCCCAGCCCGTGCTCAATCCACTGAGCTACACCAGCCGGGCCACATCTATCCTCTTGATGCGCTATCTTGGGCGTCTACCACCTAATGTAAATCTACAGTCCATGCATAGTTAATGAAGACCATTCAGATGTAAAGTGCCCGAGAAACTGCAATAAAAAGCCAGTGGACAGGCAGCTCGAGGCCTCTCCAAGATGATATTGGAGGGGACACATGGTCCCGGATTTCTCTAAGTCCTATGTATTTCCGTGTGAGCTTATTCACACATTCAGTCATGGCCATATGAATCCTGCTGGCCAGAATTCGTGACAATAGTGGAATATTATTCAATCATAAAAGGAATGACATTTTTTCATTTGCAACAACATGGATAGACCTCGATGGTGTTATGCTAGTGAAATAAGTCAGAAAGAGAAAGACGAATGCCATATGATGTCTCTCATATTTGTAATATAAAAAGGAAAAAAAATTCCATCTCCATACACCCCGATCAGTGCTTAGCATATGTTTTTTGTTATTTTAATAAACTAAAAACAGTATCTTGTTTTATGGTTAAGAAAATTAAAATGAGAAATTGAAATTGAGACTGGAAATACAAAGAAGGAGTTCACAAGAAGAGAAAGGCAGAAAACAACAGCATGTGAAAAGATATTACCCTTCATTAACAAACATGTGGGAGCCGAAACAGATATGATTACATGTTTTGCTTATCAGATGGGAAAAGAGGTAAATAATTGATTTTACGATATGATATGATATGATGTTAAAATTGAAGCACACATTTTAGAAGCAATTTGAACATATCTGTAAAAAAATGCACATGTGATTTGACTAATCATTTCTACTCCTAAAAATTTATTCTAAGTAGATTTGCAAAGTACATAAAATTTCATATATGTCTATTGTTAATTTGATTATAACAGAAATACAGCAGAAAAAAACTAAAAATCTAACCATACAACACTGAGTATAATGCACATATCCATGTGTTTTTAAACATATCAGACATTTAGAAGTGTTATACTAGCATATGGTTATTTTCAAAAAATTATTTTTGAATAAGAGGCTTGTTATGTACTTCTGGAAGTATTTTCTTTCTTTCTTTTTTTTTTTAAGATTTTATTTATTTATTTTCAGAGAGAGGAGAAGGGAGAGAGAAAGAGCAATGTATGGTTGCCTCTCACATGGCCCTCACTGGGGACCTGGCCTGCAACCCAGGCATGTGCCCCGACTGGGAATCGAACTGGGACCCTCTGGTTCCCAGCCCACACTCAATCCACTGAGCCACACCAGCCGGGCAGTATTTTCTTTCTTGAAAAATTAATTTATAGCAGTCCCCCATTATCTGCATTGGGTGCCAGAAACCAAGGATGTACCAAACTCCATATATACTATGTTTTTTTTCCTATATAAACATATCTATGATGATGTTTGATTTATAAATTAGACAGAGTAGGAAATTAACAATGAAAACTAATAGTAAAATAGAACAATCCTAAAATAAAATTTATGTGAATGTCATCTCTATCTCTCAAAATATCTTATTGTAATCTTCTCATCTTTTCACTTAAAGGAAGTGCTTCACAGTTTCCCTTCGGCGTGCCTGAACTGCCAGCATCACTACTTTTGCACTTTTGGACCATTATGAAGTAAAACAAGGGTTAACTGGACACCAGCTCTGCCATCCTTTGACAGCTGCTCTGATAACTGAGAGGGCTACCACCTGACGAATAGGCAGGCAGGCAGAGTACACAGCATGGATATGCTGGGCAGATGGATCATTCATGTGCCAGGTGAGACGGAGCGGGACAGCATGACATTTCATCATGATACTCAGGATGGCGAACAACTTAAAACTTATGAACTGCTTAGTTCTGAATTTTCCCTTTAATATTTTCTGATTGCTGTTGATGTGGCTAACTGAAACCTTAGAAAGCAAAACTGCAGATAAGGGGGGACTACTGTATTATAAAATTCAGTGAGAAATAATGTTTCATATTCTTAATAAATGTTTAAAGTATACAGAGCATATGTCCACTTTATATAAGTACGTATCTTATACTACAAATATACATCTTAATATAATATAAATATATCTGTTAATGTAATACATCTCTTAATGTAATATAGATGCATACTTATTATATATAATGTAACATTGTAAAGTAAAAGCCTAAAACAGAGAGATAAATAGCTGAAAAGCATGCGTACATTGAAAGGAAAAATTGCAAGTTTCTTCCATGAAAAAAAGATAATTACAATAAGAATATATTCTCCCCCCTTTTTAAAGGGAGGCAAATGAGATAACTGTAATAGCCTAATCAATAAAATATATTTAAAAAAGTAAAATTAGAGTATACCTCTCAAGCTTAGGAAAAGAAAACAAGGATGTAGTCAGGATGATTTAAAAGCACTAAATTCTTATTTTTTATATTATGGAGTCAATAAATATTGTCCATAGACATTACATAGAGACATAGAGACATTACATAGAGTTTAAACGTCAGACCGAATAAAACTAGATACACTTGAAGGTAATTGCCTTGGGGGATGTCTGTGGTTGTGAGGAGATGTGCGTTATGAGCCTGGTTTTCTGAATCACTAGCTCTTGGGGATATATATCTTCAATAGTATTTTTAATAAAGACAAAATAATTGCCGCATGCCACTAAGAAGCCTGCCTGACTCCTTCCTTTTTAAAGTTCAGTTACTTCCTCTCTTATATCTATATGCTTCCCATGCCTATCAGCATCCCAATTGTTGTCTTGCAATTGTTTGCATTTTTTTAATGCATAATTGGAGAAAAGAATATACATTCATGAATAGATAGATAACTAGATAGATATATAGGTGATTGTATATATGTATACAAAGAATATTTCTAGAAGAAAATAAAAAAGAAACATTGGTTGCTTATTGAAAGGCAATAGAATAACGTGTTATTTAATGAACCACTCATTTTTAAAATGTGCTCTTACTGACTTTCAAATATACCTGTTTAAAATTAATTAAAAGAATAAAATATGGCCTTATCTAGTAATTTGATATCATATTATTCTAATATTTATTAGCTTTTCATTTGTTATGTAATCTTTAAACAACTACTATGTAGATATTATAATTGCCAATTTAAACTCATTTTTTCTGAAACCTCATAGGTTTATAGAGGGAAAGAAAAATATATGGTTTTCCAGTCTAGTTTGTTATTTAATCATACAACATAACCTCAAGCATAAAGCATAAATAAGTGTGAGTACATTTCAAATCTTCAATTTAAGAATAAAATATCAAGGAAATAGATATGGATATCATGGAAATGAGGAAATGTGGCAATTTTCCTTTACTTCAAGCTCTGAGTCACTTAGCAGGAGAAAATCCATTAGCAAAGTATAAAGCATGATCCTCCCTTCTTAATTTGACAAATGAAGAAAGTGCTTATCAAAAATACACAGACATTCAATATTTCATTCCATGTGCTTTCATATGCAGTACCTATCCTTTAATTAAACCAAGTATCTTTCTCAGTAAATCTTATTCAAAATGTCACAGGATTTCAAAATATCAATCAGTAAAATGTGTTATTTACATTTGCGTCTAACTCTTTATGAGACCTGAAAAATAAAAGGAGTTTCAAAAGTTGCTGTGAGCCAGGGAATTGTGGATTCTTATAATAAAAATATGTAAAGCACAAAATGATGTTCAGTAATAAATAGAATTTCTGACTCTTTATTGTTTGTAAGATATATTATAGCATTGCATACTTTGTTATATCAATTGGTAAATCCTCATATTGTTTCATATTGCAGATACCCAATATTAGGAATACATATTGACAGTGATATATTATGCACATAATGCCTTTAATTACTTATATTTTAAGTATAGTCATAGTTTGTTCCCTGTGCACACTATAGGGGATAGTCCATATTTTTTGTAAGTGTGTGGACACTGATTTCTCTGACCCATATGACGTTTCTTTGAATTGCTAATCTTTTTTTAAACTTGGAAATGTTTGAGATATGCCAGGAAATATGTAGTACATGCAGGATTAAAACATTATAAAAGAAACCATCCTGAAGCTACAATTCAAGAAAAGAAAAGAAAAGGTTAATGCAGTACATGCTGTGGTGCCCTGTCGGAATTTCCCCTTCAGAACACAGGCACTTACGCTGTCAGCTGGCTGCTCACAGGTAGGCCTGACCCCCAATTCCCAGGGGAATGACTCGTTGATCTAGTGGTACAGAAACCCGGGCCCTTGCCTCCATTCAGGACAGCTCTGAATACAACCAATGGGGTTTATTTGATACCTACATGCGTACATTTTGTTCCTACATGGGTTACACACCTGATAATACATGAGCACAGTTTTGAATTTAAACAGCCAACATCTTGTTAAAGGAATTAAAAACAATTTTTTTGTAAATGTACTCAGGTATTTGTTATTTCTGGTGCTGTTCATTTCCTCTGGTAGATTCAAATTTCAATCGGCAGTTATTTTCCTTTTATGGAAGAACTTTCAATAACACTTTTTTTCAATGCGGGTTTCCTGGCAATTGAATTTTTCGGATTTTTTCCTAAAAATGTCTGTTTCAGGGCTTCATTTTATTATAAAGTTATTTAAATTTAATTGAAGTATAATGATTTATACATGTTTACATTTGAACAAATTTGACACACACTTAGACATGTGAAACCATGACCACAAACATAGTGAATATTTCCATCACTTGCAAAAGTTTGCTTGCGCTTTTTTCCAGTCCCTGCAAGATTCTGAGATAGTCTCCGAATTACTTATCACTACAGTGCAGTTTACATTTTTCTAAAACATGAGATGAATAGTATTATATGTAGGTGCTCTTATTTGCAGGCTTCTTTTACTCGGCATAATGATTTTTAGTTTTATTAGTTGAGTGTATCCATAGTGTTAGTCCTGATTGCTGAGTGGTATTCCATTATATAGATATGCCATAGTTTGTTAAGCTATGCAGCTGTTAATTAGTTAATGACTAAGCTGTTTGGTTTTTGATTATTATATATAACCAACGCCACGTATGTATCTGTATTTGTGTGTGTGTTGGTGTTCTCATTTAGAGTTCTAGGTAAACAGGTATTCCTCCACTGTTTTCTAGATGCCAAGCCAATATCTGCTGGCTTTTATTTTTTGATGATGATAATTCAGCCATCATTCTTATTTTGTTCTCTTGAAGTTTATGAAGTTCAAACAGCTTAGTAACTGTATGTGCATTTTACAATTGAGTCACTCATGGCAACTCCTATGTAGATTTCTGAAATTTTCCTCTGTATAACTCCTCCAATATTTTGCCTCACAAGTCCAGGTACCCCGGAATCTGTGAAATATAACTTCTGTACTCTCATCTCAAGGAGACTACTGTTCCCTACATGGATGCCCCTCCCATTTCCAGGGTCTGGTAAACACCTCTGGGTTAAAAATAGAAAAATCATAGAACTCATTTTTTTGTTCCATTAATTTGGGGATTACAGCTCTGACTGCCTTTTATGCAGTGTTTGAAAATATCGTTTCATATATTCATCTATTTGTTTTATGCGGAGGAAGGGCCAGTCTAATTTCATGTAAGGTGGTGGAAACTATCTTAATCAATTTTAAATGTATATCCCTCTGATTACTAATGAGGTTGAATATATTTCATATAAAGCATTTCATATAAATATTCTATATAAAATAGGGGATATAATGTACAGCGTGGTGACTGCAGCTAACAATACTGTACTGTATATCTGAAAGTTACTGAGAGTAGATCTTCAGCCACTGTGGAAATAAGTATGGAGTTCTCTCAAAAACTTAAAAATGGATGTGCCTTTTGACCCAGTGGCCTCAATTCTGGGAGTATATTCAAACAAACACAAAATACTAATTCAAAAGAACATAAGAACCCGTATGTTCACTGCAGCGTTATTTATAATTGACAAGATATGGAAGCAGCCCAGGTGTACAAGAGAAGATGGGTGGATAAAACAATCATGGGCTTTTACACAATGGAATATGATTCAGCCTTAAAAAAATAAAATTTTACCCTTTGTGACAGTATGGTTGGACTGGAGAACATTATGTAAGTGAAATAAGCCAGTGAGAGAAAGACAAATACCATATGACATCACTCATAAGTGGAATCTAATGAACAAACCAATGGAGAGCAGGATGACAGCTAAGGGAGGAGGTGGGGGAAGGGATTGAGCAAAATGGAAAAGGAGTCATGGACATGGACAACAGTTGGTGATTACTGGGGAGAAGGGATTATAAGGGGACTAAATTGTATTAGAGAATAATATAAAAAACAAAAGTTCTAACCAAGAAAATTTCATGTTTTCTCTTGTATAATGTATGTGATTTTCCCCCTTGGTTGTACTTTGTCACTTTAACAATTTTTAGGGATCTTTATACATTTTGATAATTTTTTTCACTTTTTTATATGTTACAAATACTTTATAAACTTCTAGGTGTCATTTTACTTGAATTATTTTTTTATGTAAAACATAATGTCTACTTCTAATTCTCTTAAGTCTATCTTTAAAATACATTCAGTGCATGATTTCTACTCACCAATATCATGGCTGCCACCCTGGTCCAGGCTCTTCATACCATTCCAATGCCGCTCTGCTCTCTCTACTTCCATGTTTGACCCTATAACTAGAAGGTCCAACTCTCTGGATTTGTTGGGGTCCATCATGGTTGGTTTTTGCTAATTATTAAGTACTATCATTTTCACTCTTACAGTTGCCCTTACTTATACAGATAACACATTATAAAAACAGAACAAAACACACTTGGCTCTAAAGTCTATATCATTTCCCCCACATCATGCCAAATCCCTCAAATATGAAATTTGAGGAAACCACAAATATTAAAAAAAGTAGTCAAGAACTTACTTTAAATAGAATTTGTATTATTTGAGAGTCTATAGTGGGAAAAATTCTGTGCTGTTCTCATGGTTATGTGAGAATAATAAAATAATTTTTAAAAGAAGCAGAATTCAATGGATAACATTAGAAATGAAATAAAAGATGCCTTAGTATTTCGAGCTTTGATTATATAATTAAATTTATATTAGCATAAAAGAGAGAACTTTCATTTAAGTTAACATTACTTACTACTTGGTTTGTTTGATATTTTCTTCTAAGTACAGATTAAGTGAAAATAACAAAGTGGGAACTAAAAGAGCTATTTAGAAAAATGCTATGAGAAAAACTGCTTGTTTCCCATTTTTCCTTGATTTCCTCAGAGATTATGGCTCATTGACAATTAAATGCCCAGGACTTCAGTATTAACACTTTTCATACCGCTCACGAGTTTGCTCGTGTTTCGCGCTCCAACTGTTAAGGACCGCATCATGAGATGATTTAATTAACGTGCAGTTAGCCCAATATCGTGCGGTCCTTGGCGCATGTCTTAGAGATTTCTATGTAGTACAAAATGTGTTAAGGTCAGTGTTCGCTTCTTCATCGTGAAGTGGAATACCAATATCTAGGGATGTCTTCATGGTACATGCATGATATGGATAAATCTCAAAATCAGTGTGCTAAATAAAAGACCTGAGTGAAACTGACTGATTTTTCTTTAAAGAAATCTGGCTTGAAAAGACATTTGCTTCAAAGTTTACTTTTTATTAATTCCAAAAATTAGTATATAATTTTATTTATAGACGTAGATCATCTATTTATTCACTTACTAAATTACTTTATAAATACTTGTTAAGGCACTGAGCTATGCTTGAAGAACTAATTTGAATATGTCAAACTGCTCATAGTCTTTGGCAAACACAGATAAAATTAGAAATTACTGTGAAATGAAAATTCAAGGAAATGGACAATCTGAACATATATTGCCATCAGTATAAACAATCATGAAATACTGTGGTTCACTGATAGACATCTAATAAAGACATGTGTGAATGATTGTAAGGACTTCCAAAGTACAAGTGAAGAAATTAAACTCTAGGATTTTGTGCATGTTAATTGTAATAACTTATATGGAATATAGAAATGTTTAATCAAATTAATTTTAAAAAGAATATATGTAGATGGAAATATTGTCATCTTCATTCAAAATGTAGAAAACAGATAGGGGGAGGGTAAGAATAGTATAGGAAATGTAGAAGCCAAAGAACTTACGTGTATGACCAATGGAAAAAAACTAAAGGGGTGGAGGGGAAGAAAGGGGGGAAAATGGGACAACTGTAATAGCATAATCAATAAAATATATTTTTAAAAAAAGTTAAGAACCAAAGAGATAGAGTTTACTACGCATTCAGGATGAAGCGATGAGATCAGTCTCCAGAATTCACACAGGAAACAAGCACTACTCTAGGAGACTCTTCGTTTCAAATCACTTCCTAGAACTGTTCATGTTGTGACACAATTATGTACCTCCATGTACATTTCCATTTGTCCCGCTTATGCCAACTGTCTCAGCTACTGCTTCAATTTCAAACAACCAGTGTGATCAGCAGAAAATGCCAAAATAAATCAGTGGGGGCCCTATTTTGTTTCTAAACAGAACACTTCAGCGACTGATTTGGAAGACCTATCTGATTTACAATAGTTCCACTTCATTTGTTCCAACTTTAAGTTCTTTAAGGCATTTACACATTCTTTTTTTATATTTGACTCTTTATTAAGTAAATAGCAAAACTATAGATATATATTATAGGCACACCAAAATAAGATGAAATAGTATGGCTTTTTTTATCTCAGATACTACTAAGAAAGGATGATCTTAATAAATTTTAACTGCATTTTACCAATTGCTCTATTCAAAAACCTGTCCACTAATTCCACATTCTGACAGCAAACCCTATTACCTTTATCTTGAAAAATATATTACAAAAATGACTGCTTTTCACTATCTCCACCTCTGCTAGGTTTGTTTTAAGCCACCATTATTTCTCATATGGACTATTTAATGAGGCTTTTACTTGGTTTCTCATTTCCTATCTTGCCCTCCCACAGTCTGTTTTCTACAGAGCAGCCAATGTGATCATTTTAAGTTGTAAATCAAAGAATCGTATTCCTCTGCTTAAAATTATGTAATAGCTTCTCCTCTCTCTCAGAATAAAATTTAAAGGAACTAAGTGACTGATACCCCTGCTACCTCCTGACATTATTTCTAACTACTATCCCATTTAAGTCGCTCTATTCCAGCCGCGCTGGCACCTTTTTTTTTTCTTAAACATGCCAAGCTTATTCCTCCTCAGGTCCTTCCCATGGGTGACATGTTCCTTCATCATAGAAAGTATCCCACAGACAAATGCAGGCAAAGTGAGGCTATTATTTCAGTTTTTGTGCAGTTATTCTCCAGGTTTTTTTGTTCCACTGTTTGTCTATACATAATTGTCTAACTGTTTATTTTTGTTGGGGAATGGAGGCTGGCATCTCCTCCTCTGCCATTCTGAGGACATCTTTTAAAAATTGATGCTGTTACTCATAAATGAAAGTGGGTATTTCTTTTTTTAAAAGATTTTATTTATTTTATTTTTAGACAGAGGGGAAGGGAGGGAGAAAGAGAGGAAGAGAAACATCAATGTGTGGTTGTCTCTCACATCTCCTACTGGGACGTGGCCTGTGACCCAGGCATGTGCCCTGAGTGGGAATAGAACAGGCAACCCTGTGGTTTGTAGGCCAGTGTTCAATCCACAGAGCCACACCAGCCATGGCAAAAGTGGACATTTCAATGACTCATATTTAATAAAAAATAATTTTCATTTAGAATGCTGTGTTTTATATTTTATAAACGTTATTCCTCAAACTTCAATTATATATAAGGATGAACTAAACATAATATACACAAAAGCATGATTCTGTACTTTAGAATCACTAAAATATACATTAAACTAGATAAACAATTTAAAGTTTTCCTACTTCACAATCATAAAATTTCATCATTGTTTGAATCCTAAATAGATAGCAGTCAGCCATTATATAGCATATGGGATTGCTATGGAAGTCCATATGCTTTGCAACAGTTGGTGTGCAAATGAAAATGTGTGAAGTCAAATAAAAACGTGGTCCAGATGACAAAACCTAATTATCAGCAGCATCAAACTGCAGGCTTTTAACCACCTATGTAACTTTTTTGAGGGCTTTACAGAAATTTCCTTGGTAAAATAATTTTGACAGACTTATGTACTATGATAATATAAGCCCTTTTTTTGAGAAAGTAAGCTACAAGAATACAAAATAATTATGGAGATGTAAAGTACAGCATAGGGAATATAGTCAATAATATTGTAATAACTACATACAGTGCCAGTTGAGTTCTAGAAATATGAGGGGGACACTTTGTAAAGTATATGATTGTCTTACTACTAGGCTGTGCACCTGACATGGATACAAAATACTCTTGAATATAAACTACAATTGAAAAAATTAAATTTAAAGTAGAAATATAACTTTCATTCTAGTTTTAATCAACAAATTAATAAAAATGATGGTTTCCTTCTTCTCTAAAAACTACCCAAAAGCAGCAATGTAAATAGAAAAAGAAAACAAAAAGCCATCATCCATGAGACTAGAGAGTATCTGAATTCCAAAGTTCACACACACACATGCACACATCATACAGGTAAGTATGTGTAAATATATATATGTATCTACACATGTATGTATGGAGTTCTGGTATGTAAAACACACTCAGCAGGCACACTTATGATGCATAAAAGAAAGCAAATAAAACATTGTTTTTTAAATACATGGAAGAATCTAAAATTAAAATCTAGTAATTCCTCTTTGTAAACATGAAAACATATAGGCAGGTTAGCTGGGTATATTTCCTGAAACAAATTTTGTACTAGTTTTTGAGACATAACAAAGGCAGGGTTTTAAAGGAAAACTTGTGAACAAAAAAATACTTTCAGGAAGCTTCTGACTGGAAGGAAGATTAAGAGACATTCTGCTTTATGAGTAGTCTTTGTGAGTAACATTTATTGACTGTGATGATGTAAAAAGGAAAAAAGCTCCCACAAAATTGTAGGTTACAATAAGAAATATTTTCATTCTTGAAGATAAATCACCCTGTTATGACATCAATGTCCAGAAAAAAAATGTTCAGGAAGTATTAAAAGCTTTGCAATGAAATAGAAATTAGGTGAGGATCAATATACATTTGTTGTAAGAGAGAAGAAAAGAAGAGGAAGAAAAATGATAGCAGTTGAAGAAAATAAGTAAACGTGGCACGGGGAAGTAAAAACTGTGACAATATATTGTCACCATTTAAGCATTTATTAAACCAATCTCATTTATAGAATAAGGATGTAAAACAAAGAAAACAGCAGGATGTCTTTGTGTGTGTGCATACATGTATGTGTGGAAGATAAGGAGAGAGAGTGAGATGGCAGTGTTTAAAAATAGGTGGATACGTAGAACGTAAGCAGCACAAACAAAGAGCAGTAGAGTACTGTTGAAAACACAATGGACTTGCAGGACAGTGCTGAAGAAAAAAGGAAAAAGAGAGTAAATAAAGAATTTCCACTGTTAAAAAGAAAAGAGATAAAACTTCATGTGTGGTCATCACCCTTCAGTTACTTGTGAGGGTGTTTTTTCTATATAAACACCCTTTCATTTTGTATGGGAAAATAGAGTTAAACATTTCATTGTCCCCAGTCTGCAAAAGAAGTACAATGCTTGCTTTGCCTTATTTACAGTCATTCATTAACTTATCCTTAGTAGGGGATTGACGTTTTATGAAACTACAAAAAAATACAGATATAATTACAATATTTTGACCTAAATTTGTACTGTTGCATTGTAAGCATTGTTTCTAATTATCCATGCAAAATAAAGTTCTGTTTTAATTTGTAAAATCAAATAAAAGGAATATTTACTTAGAAAGTAGCTGAAAGTTTAATAAAATTTTTGATTTGAGAAGCAAAATGTAATTTAAAACACATATTGAAGATATAAAAAATAAATGCCTTGAAAAAGAGATCAAATAATGGAAATATAAAATAACAAAATTTATCAAAGTTAATAAATATTAACATTTGAGTTTTAAAATTTCCATAATATCTTTGTAAAATTGGTATTAAACCTTCAAAAATATACCTGTCGATGTATACCTAAGCAAAGAAAAAATCAGAGGAACTATAGAAGATTTTTAAAATGTTGCTAGGTATGTAAGTACCATATAATTTCACTCATATGTGGAATCTAATGAACAAAATGAACTAACAACCAAAATTGAGTCAGACTCATAGATAGAGAGCAGGATTGCAGCTGTTGGGAAGAGAGAGAATAGGGGGTAGTAGAGTGAGCAAAAAAGAAAAAAAAAAAGGAAAGAAAAAGCTCATGGTCACAGACAACAGTGTAGTGACTGCGGGGGGAGAGGTGGGGGAGTAAAGGCAAGTACTTGGGGAGACAAAGGGTGATGGATGGAGACCTGACTTGGTGTGGTAAACGCACAATTTACTGTACTAATGATGTGTTGTAGAATAGCTTAAGCAATTGCCTTATTTGGAAAAGCTTAGTTGACCATTTGTGGTTGGTTGGTCGGTCTTAAATTTCATTTAGTTGTATTCAAGTTTATTGTCTCTGCTTTATTTTTTGGTCTGCTTACACAGGCTATCAAGGTGTTAGAGCCACCTAGCTCAATGGCCTCTGCTCAGTCACTTAAACAGCACAGCCGGAGTGAATAAGAGCTGCATTTATTGTGCATCTTTCTTACCTTTGTATTTGTAAAATGTCTAATTGTTACCATATTAAAAGTCAACAAAATAATTAAAAAGCAAACAAAACACATAGGGGGATCTATGTCTATACCTACATATCTACATCTATATAATCTATATCTACATGTATGTGTATTTATACATATGTGTGTATGTATATATGCATATATATATATGGATGTGTACCTATATATATTCTGTGTGTGTGTGTGTGTGTTCTTTTGAAATGGCATTTCAGGTTTCTCTGGAACAATTCCCAGACTTGAATTACTGGAGCATAAGCAGTTCCATTTCTGAACACACAATACAGCGTACTGATGATGTGTTGTGGGATTGTGCACCTGAGACCTGTATGATTTTGTTAACCAGTGTCACCTAATAAATTAAATAAAAAGGTAACAAAACCAAAAAATGTGTTAATAAAATAGTAGCTATTCTCCATTAAAAAAAAAAGAATTGTCTTTCCCTGTTAGGGTACTCAGTTGGTTGCAGCATTATCCTGATACCCCAAGGTTGTGGGTTTGATGTCTGGTTAGGGCACACATCAGAAGCAACCAATGGATGCATAAATAAGTAGAACAACAAGTTGCTCATTTTTTCTCTCTTTCTCTCCCCTTTCTTCTTTCTATCTCTAAAATCAATACATTAAAATAAAGAAATTAAAAAGGAATTGTCTTAATTATTGGAAACCATAAAGCAAATGACTTAGATATAAATATACATTAAAAATGTCTGAATACTTTCTTTCTTGTGCTAAAGCTTATACAGATATAATATAGACAAAATTCCCAAGAAAACTAATATGTTAGGGCATGTAGAATGGACATATTTGAAATGGTTAGTGGTAGGGTAATGTTTTAGAGTTTCTGTCAACTATGTTTTTGACAGTGCAATGATATCAGAGACTGTGGTTTACGGATATGCAAATATATCCACTTATAACTTTCCTGCAAGAATACAGCAGATGTTGGGCTAGTGACAGCGTCGGGCAGCTGGGGTTGTCAGAGCTTTCTGACAAAAATAAAACATGGCAAAGAACATGTTTCTCCTGCACTCACTCTGTCCATTTCCATGTGTAACACTGCAGAGGGAAGATGCTCTGTGGCTTTGCACGATGCCGAGAGGTTGTAGGCTGCTGAAATACAGTATTACAGTGAAAAACCAGTGGGAATAATCACACATGCATGTTGATATTCTTTAGTTTAATAGTAGAATATTAACTGTTCCAGTATAAGCCAAGTTTCTTTGAATGTTCTAGTATTCTCTTTTATCTGTAAAATATGAGAAAGTGTTAATTAGTGTCCTTTACTACATTAGACAGCAGACTAGTCCAACAGATATGGTTATATTACCCAGCTGTGAACCACATAGTAGAGAGCTAATTCAAAAATTATTGAAACTCTCTAAGCCTCAGTAATCTCTCAAAAGTAAGGATAAAGAGTAATTATATGTACCTCATGTTGTGGTAATGAGAATTAAATGATATAATATATATAATCTACTTAATAGAGTGGCTGACACATTGTACGATTTCAAGAAATGAGCTCTGGATAAAATAATGTGCTCTACCCACAGACTAGCTGAGTTCAAACCCTTGCTTCCTCGGTTACTAACGGCGTCACTGTTCTTCAACCGGTTGGCCTTTCTCAGACTCGTTTTACTTCTCTGTATCCCTGGTACCGTAAGACCAAATGCCTCTGGGGATTGTTGGAACATTTAGATGTTTTACAGACACATATACACACAGATCACTTAAAACATATTATAACATATTTAGTAAGTGCTCACTAAATGCTATCTGTTATCAAAGTACATTATGAATTTCTCAATTGATTTTTCAATTTTATGTATATTTGACTCATACCTTTGACTCTTCAGTTCCACAAGAAGTTCTTGGGTAAGTTTAAATGGTTTTCAATTACTGCCAAAATTAAAGAATTTAAAATAGTTTTCTAATTACTGATAAAATTTAAAAATAAAGTATGATTATACCTTGGACATGTTGCTGGTTCAGTTCCAGACCATCTTTTTTTTTAAGACTTTATTTATTAATTTTTAGAGAGATAGGAAAGGAGGGAGAAGGAGAGGGAGAGAAACATCAATGTGTGATTGTCTCTTGTGTGGCCCCCACCGGGACCAGCCTACAACTCAGGCATTTGCCCTGACTGGGAATTGAACCAGTGACCCTTTGGTTTTCAGCCCATGCTCAATCCACTGAGTTACACCAGCCAGGGCTGTTCTAGACCATCTTGATAAAGTGACTATCTCAATAGAGTGAGTCATGCAAACTAATTTCCCAGTGCATATAGAAAATATATTTACACCACACTTTAGTACTTTAAACAAATAACTTATTGCTAAAAATGCTATCTATGACCTGAGTCCTCAGCAAGTCATAATCGTTTTGCTGGTGGAGGGTCTCGATTAGATGTTGATGGCTGCTGAGTGGTCATAGTGATTGACGGTTTGGGGTAAGATTAGACAACAGCGAAGCTGGTTGGCTCTGCCTTTCACTCACAACTTCTCTGTAGCCTGCTGTGCTGTTTGATAGCATTTCACCCATAGCAGATCTTTCATAATGAGAGTCAGTCTTCTCAAACCCTGTCACTGCTTTATCTACTAAGTTTATGCTATTTTCTAGATCCTTATTTTCATTTCAAAAATCTTCACAGCAATAGTAATATCAAAGATGACTGATCACAGATCACCAATCACAGATCACCATGAAAATATAATAGGAATGAATAAGTTTGAAATATTGCAAGAATTACCAAAATGTAACAGAGAGGCAAGAGTGAGCAAATGCTGATGGAAAAATAGCACCAATAGACTTGCTCAAAGCAGGGTTGCCACAAATCTTCAATTTGTAAAACAAATTAAATAAATAAATTGGTGAAGCACAATAAACAAAATGCAGTAAAATGATGCATGTCTACAAATATTAAGACAATGTAAAATGACAGAATAATAGAGATTTGCAGAAATTATATAATTTCTCAAGGTACAGTAATAACTGTATTGCTGATATTTTATTGCTAGCATACAACATATTTACCTGAGAAATCCAAGTAAAATAATATTCTTCACACCTCAGGTTTCACCTTAGGAAATGAAAATTGTGTGGTATTATATAAGCAACTTAGAAGCTTTCTATCGTATTAACACATTAATATGCATTAATACATTAATGCACACTTTCTTCAGCCAAAATATGATTATGTATACATTTTGACATATTGCTGCTATATTACCATGCAACATATGGTTATGGTAAAATTCCACACTATTCATAAATAAAATGCTTCATATCATCTGAGATTCTAACTAAAATTATTTTTCTTTATTTTAAAAAGAAATAATTGTTTTGCATAATTACCAAAATGAATATAACAACTGAATACGTTATGCTATTTATATGTTATTTTTATATTCTAAAATAACATAAAATGAATACCTCATCCACAACACAGTCCTCACCAATTATATAGGGGGTGCATGAAGCTGGGGTGACCCTCCAGAGTTGTCCCAGATTGAGGAAGAGGGCCAGGCCCTCTAGTGTCTCGTTCCCACGTTGAGTTGGCAATACATGTGGGCTTGCCCAGATGAGGAGCATATAATCTGGAGCAAGGAAGCCCCCTGCCTGGTCAGGAACAGTTCATAGGGAACCTAGGTGATAACACACCTGGGCCCTGAGAGGAGTTGAAGTTCAAATCTGGAGAGATACAAACGGCATGACAGCTTGGAATTTATCTGTTCAGCGTTTGGAATCCAAGTGTGATAGATGCTGGTACCTGAAATGGTGGACTCCCAAAACAATTCTACCCATACAAAAGGTGGCATCAGTTCGAGGCCGTGCAGCAGGCACTGAGAAAAGGATGGGAGATTATATACTCATGTCTTTTAGTGCTGAAACACATGGCAGATTTTCCTGTGCTAAAATTTACAAAGCAGACAATTGTTGTTGTGGCTAACTCTAAGGGAAGAGTTTTAAAATAGTAAATAAGGAGTAAATAATGCCTATCGTTGGATGGATTTTGAAAGATATGAAAGATCAACTTAGAAAAGGACTGGAGAGATTTTAAGTAGGAATAAAAGATGACAGAGACGCCCTGGAATACAGAGTCCTTACAGGACTGAAAAACAACAAGTAATTCTAGATTTCAAATCATAAAAAAGAGAATTATATAAAGGCTTTTGCAGGCAAAAGTCCAGTAAACTTAACTAATTTAAGTAGTTTAGGTTTAAGCACCTGACTAAGGGTGCTGTTGAACCATGAGACAAAATGGATCAGCTAGATCTGAATTTATGAACTTTTGGGGAAAATTGCACTGCCAACGCCACCCAGACTGAAAGTTTTTCAACTGTGTAAGAGATATAAGATGGGTCTTTTACTCTACTTGACGGGGAAGCTACTTGCAAAACTACACCGTCCTTCAGGCATGGCCTAATCCTTAGCCTCTAATAATAGATGATAGATAGATTAGATAGAGAGAGAGAAAATTAGATATACTTTTATTGAAAAAAATTTATAATAAGAAAGTACTGGAAACAAACTGGTTAAATACAATATGACATGCTTAAATATTTAATGCTAGGAGGTGGTGTAAAATAAGACATGTTTGTAAGAAAAGACATAAAGTACTTACCAAATAAAATTTTAATTAAAAATGTAAGTGCTATGTTTGCATTCCTTGATTTCATCTGTAATTTGCTCTTGAAAATATGTTGGATAGCAAATTTTCAGGTAACATGAGCCTTTAATCCATTATTTTGAATGAGTAAATAGAGTATATTCAAAATTACATTAGTATATTTATTACTTTTCAAATCCCATTCACATTATTATTTTTGATTTATATATGTATACCATTCAACTGTGAGCTGTAGCATATTCTATAAACTGTTCATCTAGGGTATTTGAATGAGGGCAGTTTGACTAAATCTCATCTTTTTTTTCCCACAGTCTATTACTCTTAATGGGTTTAGAAGAATAAACTCTTAACGTGAGACAAGTACTAAATAATCCAAAATAGAAATACTGCTGCACAGACATTAGAATTTTATGCAATTAAGTATATTTTTATGCCAGGAATAAAACCTCTTCCCTAAGTAGACAACAAAGTTTTCAACCAAAGCAAAAGAGGTGGAAAAAATCTTCTGAGCCTCTAGACTATGGGGTTGTTTTCCTTCTTTCACCAGATTACAGACAATTCTATCATTGTGCTAACAAATGTGGCTCACCTTATCATTGGCTCATGAGTAGATTAATTTCCTGGTCTCATTCTAATACATTAAAAGTTCAAGTTGGAATTCTGGATGATACATTGTAAGCAGAAGTCATGTGTGCCACTTTATGAGACTATTCTGTGTGTGATCTTCATGCTCCTTCCTTTGGCTTTCATGTAGATTAGAGTGTGAAACTTGAAATGGCTGAACTACAAAATGAAAGGAGCTGGAAGCTCAAATTACTGCTTGAAAAAGAAATATTCATGAATCATGAAACACTAGTTTTAGACTTTGAATGATAAACTTTTATCAATTCTGATTGAGTACACATTTCAAGGCTTGTTTGTTACAGTTGCTAGTTTGAACTAATCCACCACTAAATTAGGAAGCATACAAAACCATGTGATGAATTTCTGTTCTTAGGTTTTATTTTCTTACTAATAGATGTGCATTGCAAATTAACAGTTATATCTGAAGCTGGAAGATAGATAACCACTACAGTCTACCATTTAATTGAAATACTTTTATAATTTTGTCAATTTATAACTAAAAGGAGTTACCATATTTTTTGGATTATAAAATGCACCCACCCCCCAAATTTAGGAGGGAAATGGAGGTGTGTCATATAGTATGAATGTAGCTTACTTGGCTGTTTATATTTACATTGGTGAAATATTAAGTTATTTATGTTATTAAACATTTTACCACATTTTTTGCTTCAAAATTTTTTTCCTATTTTCCTCCTCTAACCTAGGTGTGTCTTATGGTCTGGTGTGTCTAATAGTCCAAAAAAAAAAAAAAAACGGTAACTGATTTGTGTAGTGTCCCATTATGCTGTGACTTTAAGGACAAGTTTTTAACATGCCATTGCTTTTGTCTATTAAGAAAAGAAGCTGTGTACTCAATATTTTAAATGTAAGTTGTGTTGTGTAGTTCCATGCAAGAAGGATCTTTTGAGGAAGCTGAAGGATCTTTTGAACTTTTTGACTTTTGTTTGAAATTTGAGAGGAGCTATTAGAAAACTGATGTGGACTCATTTATTGTGGGAAAACCTAATAAAAAAGGATTAACTATAAAAAAAAAAAAGAAAAAAAAGAAAAGAAACTGTTAGTTAACACCCAAGTCCAGGATAAGATTTATATATCATTTGGGGGAAAAAAAGTTCTAGTTTTAAATGATTAAATATAGGTCAATAGAAAAATATGTTTCATCTTTTTTTCAGAAGTAGTATATACTAACTTATATATGTTGTTCTCACTTTAATTATATAATTCAGCACCTGTTCTTCCCTTCCTCTTCTCTAACGAAACCTCAGAATTTGTACGTATCCCTTCTTCCCAAACTCGGGTCATGTTTTTCAGAGAACATACCCAGTAACAGGAAAATATTTGCTAACACAGTGCATAATAATAATAGCTAATAAGTTTTATTTTTTAAAGCATTTAATGTCTGCCTGTCACATCCCTCTTATAACAAGTTAAGAGTAGGCATTATTACTGTCACTAAATGAATTGTCTAAGGCAGTTGCAGAGCAGTTTCAAAGTGGGGTAGAATACTGGATGCTTTATTTTTCAACTTTTCAGCAAACTGGATTTCAAAATAATGGGGTTACTTTTCGCTATAATTTATTTTTGTGGTTATAGTCACACATTTGGAAATCAGGGCACATTTTGTAGATCCCACAGAACTTTTACGTGACATATGCCTATCAAGATTTATATTAGAATATACAAAAAATGATTAAATTAAATATTAATTGATTAAAAATAATAAGAAATTATTAACACCAATGCAAGCAACATTTTCATTAAAACAATATTTTACAAAACAAAAATTAATGATGGGGCCATATTTTTTAATGTTTCAGATCTCTTTAATATTTCATTTATTAGAGGACAGCAGGATTCCGAATTCTGCTTCTTTGCTCAGTATGTTGAATTATGCTGTTCTATGTAGGAAGAAAATCTGACCTCTTTCAAGTATGTATTTAGGAAAGCAAGGGACATTTATGAGAGATTTTAAAATAATTATGATATCATTCTTGGATGCTACATCAACATTTGATAAAATATGTCCTTTAAAAAACTGAATCGTTTACTCTGTTTTAGTTTTTATTTAATATTTTTATTTATTTCTAGGAAAGCTTGACTGGAGGGAAAAAAGAGGGAAAGAAATAAAAAATGTGAGAGAGAATCACTCGGGACCTGGCCTGCAACCCAGGCATGTGCCCTGATCAGGAATTGAAACAGCAACCTGGAGGTTTGCAGGGTGACATCCAACTCACTGAGCTACATCAGTCAAGATGATGGGATATTTTCTTAAAAGTTAGTTGAATATGGACTCTGAAACCATATCAAAGACAAGTGTATAATCTGTTATTTTATAACCCATTGGTCTATCTTGCACTTTGAATTGGTCTTTTACTCATGTGTGATTTTTTGTAACATAATATTGTTGTCATTTGGGAAATATTAATTCTTGCAGTTATATAATTTTTCCAAAATTAGTTAACCTTACTTCCAATTTTGTCAGCACAGTCTTTAAGTATCCAGGATATTTTAAGTTTACTATAAAAGTTTTTCAACAGCTTTTCAATCTAATTTTTACCATTGGCAGCAAATATAACCATCATTTGTTTTCCTTAAAGTAACCATTCATCTGTAAGAAAAGGATTGTGTCACACCCAAGTCTGAAAAATTATAGTTTTCTTCTGCCAATATTTCCTTCACTAAAAATAATGTTTGATGGAGAAGGCAGCTAGTTCTTTCCCCAACTAAAGCAATCACAACAGTGATTTTTCTCTAGATATCATGCCATTTTGGCATGCAAAAGGAGTCTTTATACAAACTTCTTATTACATCAAAGGGAATAGTTAAATATTCATTTTTGTATCTTAAAAAATTCTCCTAGTACCTAATTTCTGTAAGTTAAAATTCAGTAATTTCAGTTATTTTCTCTTGTAGCACACTTCACTAAAATAATGAACCTAAGAATATATATTAAAATACTGGGTAACTTTCCAAGGCAGTAAAGTAACACAGTTTAAAATTTATAAGTTTTGAAACATAAAAGTGGGCTTTAATGTATTTGAGGAATGAGATGAATATATATTTTTATATTTAATATCTATAATCATGAGTTAATTCAGCCAACATTTGGAAAGAACACAGTATATAGTAAAATATTTTAGCCTCTCAAAAAAATAAAGAGAAGAATCTTGCTATGTATTGCTGTTGCATAATTTTGTAAAAAAGAAAAAAGCAAAATAAAGTGCAATTGTTAATATGTATTTCATTATGTGAGAATAAGAGATGCATACAAATAATGGACACTCTAGTTTCATGTAGTATATGCACTTTTAACCATGAATTAGTCAAGGCCTTTTAAAAACCAGAGGCAGTTTTATGTTGGGGATTCCGTAGTTCAGGGATGATTGTTGAATTTCAGACCAAACAAAAGTGTTACAGTGATTAATAAAAATATCATTCTCATAGTGACATTCCTCCCCTTTAAGTAACATTTTACCAAGATGATATTGTATCAAACAGACATGAGTTATGAGCAACATTTGAAAAATGTTTCCGTCATAAAGATTGCCTTTGTCCAGCCACAGTGTTGGAGCCTCAATTTCTTGCCTGTCTTCTTTAAATCATTAAATATAAATTTCCCATCTTGCTTTAAGTATGTAAGCACATTTGTATCATAAATATAAAAGCAATGACTTATTATCTAGTAAAGGCAGAAAAAGTTTAAAATTTACATAATCATTAAAAATGCCATCAAAGTGATTGCAACTTCTTCTAGGTAATATGCTTCAGGGAACAGCAGATCTAAGCTCCTCAACACCACTAGAGGGAGAGAAACAATTATTTAACCATATGTTTAAGGCCATCAGCAACTTGGGGAAGATGCACTAAAATTTTACAGATAAAGAGCCATTACTAGATGAAATAATGACAAGTGGACATACTTGGTTTTGTTTTGTTCTGCTTTCTGGGGCATTTGCTATTTGCCCCAGGGGCTGAACCCAGAAGTTCAACGAACAAAAATTTTGATGGTGGGGAAAATAAAAATCAAAGCTATTAGAGGTTGTACAAACCCAGAGTGACAAAAAGAAAAAAAGGAGTTAAAGGGTGTGAAGAGCACATACTTTTTTTTTTAATTTTGACAATACATTTGTTGAATTCTGAGACTATGCAGGTGGCTAAGTAGTTAGGTCCAAAG
Organism: Micronycteris hirsuta; assembly: GCA_004026765.1. Classification (NCBI taxonomy): domain Eukaryota; kingdom Metazoa; phylum Chordata; class Mammalia; order Chiroptera; family Phyllostomidae; genus Micronycteris; species Micronycteris hirsuta. The sequence goes on along the minus strand of PVJI01004251.1, from coordinate 73,569 downwards.
CTTCGGTGCTGGGCAAAATACATAAAAATAATAAAGTAAAATATCTCAACAAAGTAATTAGAATGTTTAAAGCGCTGAGAAGTTAAAAAAATCTAGAAGGTTTTTAAAAGAATATAATGGGAATCTATAAGTAAGAGTAAAATATTTGCAATTATAAATTGATGAATTTAATAGCATATGGAACACAGTAGAAAATGAAATTTGTTAGTTGGAAGTAAGGCTAATGGTAATACCTTATTTAGAGCAGAAAGAGATAATAAGAATGAAAGAAAAAAAAAGAACACAGAATAGCATATAAAGCTGTGTGAGACATATTCCAAAGGTTATTAATATAAATATAGTTGAAAATGCTCCAAGATGAAGAGATGAAAATAGAAGCAAGAGTTCTTAGTGTAAATATACATAAGTATTAATGATAAAATAATGATCGTATGTCTTATAGAGTTTAAATATATCAAGAAAAAATATGTGAATGAAGTAAGACCAAATGTAGGATAGATAAATAAAATAAAAACTGACAGAAGAAAAATAGAAAAATTGAACAGTTAAATATTTTAAGATATTGAATATTAATTTCAGTATTAAAATTTCCTCACAGAAAATTCCAAATGTCTTCATTGGTAAATTTGTCCAAATATTTAATGAAAAAATAATAGTAATCTTTCATAAGATCTTCTAGACAATAAGAAAAGTGCAAATGTTTTGCAACAAATTTTGAAGCCATCACAATTTTGATACTAAATCTATCAAGGAAAAGGAAATTATATGATATGAAATCACAGACAAATATTTACAATTAATATTAATGCAAATATATTTAATACAATATTAGCAATTTTAAACCAGTGATATACAGAATAATAATTTATTAACACCAGGCGAAGTTTGTTACATGTAGTAAAGGTTAATTTAACATTCAAATAATCAACTCACATGATTTACCATGCTAACTTAAATAACCTAAAAGATAAAATCTTCTCAACAGATGCAAGGAAGTGATTTGATAAAATTTTAGCATGTTTGTGATAATTCTCAAATTATGAATTGTATTTTCTTTTTTTTTATTTTAAAGATTTTATTTTTATTTATTTTCAGAGAGAGGAGAAGGGAGGGAGAAAGAGCAATGTATGGTTGCCTCTCACATGGCCCTCACTGGGGACCTGGCCTGCAACCCAGGCATGTGCCTCGACTGGGAATCGAACCGGGACTGTCTGGTTCCCAGCCCGCGCTCAATCCACTGAGCTACACCAGCCGGGCATGTATTTTCTTAATTGGATAAAGATTAAACACATATATTTACACACAGTCAAAACCTTAGCAATATTATTTTCATGTTAAAATATCAAATGATTTCCATAAACATCTGAAATGAGACAATCCTCCTTTATCATCACTTGTACTTAATATTGAATTAAAAGGCTTTTTGAAAGTGCAATAGGAAATAGAAATATATGAGATAAGTATATCTGGAAGGACAAATTAAAGTTGTCATTTATAGATGGCATGATTGTTTATATAAAGATCTAGAAAAACCTACAGATGTTCTACTAGAATTAATAAGTTAATTTATCATGGTCACTGGGTACAGAGTAGGTATAAAAATTAATTTTAATTATCCAAAGAATAATTTTTTTCTAAATGATACAATTTATAATAGTAAAATAAATCTATTTTCTAGGAATAAATTGAAAAATTATCTCTAAGTCTATTTTGCAAACTAAAACTTTATTAAGAAAAATAAGCATAAGTTAAAAATACATGAATGAAGTGTTATAATATGTTCATGGAATAGCAGAATCAATATTGCTAAAACATTATTTCAATGAAAATAATTGACATGTTCCAGCGCTATTTGAAATCACAAGTTGCTATTCATAAACTGATAAGTCCCTTGTACAATTGGTAAAAAATGCACAGTTGAAGAACTGCCAAAGTAATAATGGAAATAAATAAATAAATAAGGTAAATTGAGATTACAATACCAATAATCAGGACCTATTTTTGAAGATGCAGTAACAAAGACTTTGTTTTGCTACAAAGATAAATACATTCACTAGCTTATCATATATGGTTCATAAATGACCTCACCTACATCCATTTACTCCAACCACACACACAACAGGAACTGGCTTATTGCAAAGTGCGGTGTAGTTGAGGAAAAGATGGCTTTTCCAATAAAAAGTATCGATCCAAGTGTAAAAAAAATTAAAGTGTAACCTTTACCTCACACTATACACAACTATCAGTTTCAAAGATGTTAAAATAATATATTTTAAAAGAAAATATAGATTACCTTCTTGACTTTGGAATATGGAAAAACTATAGGTACACAAAGCGCACTATCTATAAAAGAAGAGATGTATTGGACTAGCTCAATTTAACAATTACTGCCCATCCAAAGTAAGAAGTAATTATTTAATTTCCTTAAAGACTTCATCATCTTCAGAGGTAATTATATGATTTTTCTCCTTTCATACATTAATGGTATTTCATCTTAATGAATTTCCCAAACTTGCATTACTGGAATAAATGCCAATTATTTATCTGTATTTCTTTCTTAAAATGATGTTAAATACTACTTGCTAAAAATTTATTTAGAATATTAAGTTAATTTGTAATGGTTAATTTTATGTATCAACTTAAATGATGTAAGAGATTCTCAGAGAGCCAATTGAACATTACTTCTGGGTGGGATTGTGAGGGTATTTCCGGAAGAGATTAACATTTAAATCAGCAACTAAGTAAAGAAGACTCACCCTCACCAATAGGGAAAGCCATCGCTCAATCTGTTGAGGGACTACATAAAACAAGAAAGTGGAGAAAATGCAAATAATCTCAATCTCTTCTTGAATTGGGCATTCATCTTCTCCTGTTGTCTCATATCAAGGTTTCTGGTCCTTGGGCCTTATAGACTTTGGGACTTATAGCAGAAACCCCCCTATAAGCCCCCCTGCCCAGATTTTCTAGGTCTTTGGCTTTGAATTGGGAGTTACACCAGCAGCTTCCCTGGTTCTCAGGACTTCAGACTCAGAGGATTTACAGCACCTGCTTTTCTTCAGCTTGCGCACAGCATGTCACAGCACATGTCAGCCGCCACATCGTGTGAGTCAATTCTCGTAAAAAATCTCATCTGTCTCTTTATCTATCTATCCATCTATCTATTATCTATCTATCTATCTATCTATCTATCTATCTATCTATCTATCTATCTATCATCTATCATTATCTCCTATGAGTTATGTTTCCACAGATAACTGTATATAATTCAAATATTAAATCATTCACTGTAATTTTTTATTCTTCTTTTTGGTGTTTGAAGGAAGGATTGGATCAACTCTGGTATTTGTGTGAGGGGTTGCCTTCTTTTTTTCTGTAGAACTCCCAATTCTCCCGCTTTGTCTCCCATTTCCATCACCACTGAATTTTTAAGCAGATATCTCTCCTTTTCTTGTAACTTTTTCTTTCTCAGCCATTATGTCTTTCAAAGTTTACTGCCAGGAAATGTGCCCACATTTAATCCCCCTCACCCCATGTCTAGTCCTCTGAAAAGCCACATTTCTTTTCCAGAATTTTCACACCAAAGATAGAATTTCTTTCTGTGGCAGTGGTTTTAAGTGAATTTTCTCCTGGATGCCCTCTTTTCTCTTGTGAAAAGTTCCCTGGACAGCCCTGATTTATACAGAGGTGTGACCAGGAAGTGTGAAAAATATTTGCCCTAAATTTGGCTTATCTTTTTTTTTAACTTACAGGTATTTTGATTGTTGGTAGTTTTACTCTCTTCTTGATGTTCTAAGTGCGAGGCTTTTGAATTGGGTGAGTGTTTACGGAGGATCTGCATTGTTTTATGAGAACGTGTGGAGAGATGCAGCTGTTGTTAGCTACTACTTTCCTTGGCCACAGCATTCTCCTGAGTATTTTTGCATGAGTAAATTTTGTATTCAAGTAGAAAAAATCATTATATATATGTATAAATTTACTCAAAAATTTCTATTAGTATATTTACATGGGGCATAAAACAAAGTTTATGAAATGGATTGTGGAAATCTTACCCTATCACCATGTAAGTTTCTTATGTTTGTTTGTTTATTGACTTCATTGGTGGAAATGCAAGACTGAACCCAGCCTGTGTGGAAACAATATAGCAAAGAAGATGGAGGAGGAGGTGGAGGGAGAGGGGAAGCATTATTTTTATTTTGTCTATAGCCATTCTAGGCAATAAGCTCCCATAAGCACTGACTTATTATTACTGTAACCAAAAAGAGACCCAAAACATAGGTTCTGAGAACAATTCTAGCAGTATTAATGAATGAACATTTTATGGTGATGTTGAAATAAAAGGCAGATAAATTACTTAAAACATCAGCTTGAGTTCTTTCCTTCCTTCCTTCCTCCCTCGCTTGCTTCCTTCCTTCCTTCCTCCCTTCCTTCATTCTTTTCTTTCTCCCTCCTTCCCTCCTGAAAAATGTTTCAGAGCACACTTACGGAGTTGCCTCTGGTACTTCTCCCAGATGTGCAATAACTAACATGGAAATTATACAAGAAACATGCTCCATGCAATCAGTTACCCCTCTCCACATTTTTCTGTTTTTGTTTAGATGACTACTGCATTGAGTGTTGACATCGAATTATTTGAGCCTTGTGCATTTATTCATTTTTATTTTTCATCTGAAATATTCTGTCTCATCTATCCACCTATTCATATGTGGTACTCAAATAGTGAGAGCAATGACAACTATATTCATGAACTCCATCTATGTAGGGATGTATAAATAACCATTTAACCTTTAAATACCTTGATAATCACTCAGCAAGCCAAAGGCATAGATGTCACCAGTTTTAATGCACACACTGATTTGCTCTTGGATTTTATCACTTACGACCATTAAGAATTGAAAGGATAATTTATTTTGAAGGTTGAAGAATGTGTCTTTTAAGTAAGTGTTATCTGGGGAGGAAAAAAGGAACCGTAAACAGATGGATTAGTTCTCTGTGCACTCAATCTCAAAGGGTACTGAGCTGCATGATACGTTCGTTTTTGTTTTTGTCCCTAACTCAAGGTCACAAGTGGAAAATAGTCATTCTTCTCTGAAAATCTCATACCCTAGAAGAGTTGATTTCATTAAAACTATGATCTCTTTAAAGGAGTAGTTTTTTCTGTAATTATTCAGAAAATTGTATTAATTATATCTTTGTTTGTTGTTTTTCCATGTTTTTGCATTTTTAAAGGGTTACTTTATTAAAGTAATTTCTAATAAAACTGAGAAAATACATAGTGCTAGGATAAAGAACAAAAATAAATAACATTTATTGAGAACATGTATTAAATGTTATTTACTTTAGATAAGCTATCTAATTTAATACCTACATTACTCTTATAATTTAGATAATGTATGGCAATTTTACAAAATAAGAAATGGAAGTTATATCCTCTATATAATGCATACAAAGTCATGATTTCTCTTTTAAGTAAAATAGTCCAGATTAAATACCAAGTTGATGTGGCATTTTCTATAACTTGATACTTAGTAGAATATTAAGGGGTCTATATGAAATTTGTGTACAATCCAGTGTTTATAGAAATACGTTTATCATGTACCATAGACTATTATGAGCATGCTACTGGCAAAGGGGATAGATACATAGATAGATGGAGTAAAATACAGAATCCAAAAATAGACCCACATATACAAAGTTAAGAGATTCTGACAAAGAGATAAAAGCAAATCAATGAATAAAGGATTTTTTTTTTCTCAATAATTGATGCTGGAACAATTGGACATCAATAATCTAATAATTAAAGTCAATCTAAAACCATCCAAAATCCAATCATATGTAGTCAAAGTGGATTATAAATGTAAATATAGCACGTAAAATTTTAAAACGTTGGAGAAAAATATCTTTCTTGTCTGGTGTTAAACAAAAAGTTTTTAAATGTGACAGGAAGCAGCAGACTAGGAGAGAATATTTGCAAATATCATATCTGAAAAAAATGTGACTGGAATATATAAAGAACTGTCAATATGCAACAGAAAGAAAACAAAAACCCTGATTAAGTAAAATGGGTGCAAGACTTGAACAAACACTTTATCAAAGAAGATAGAGTTAAAATACATAAAATAAGGGAATGCAGACTAAAACTATAGTATGATACTATTATAGCACCTTTTAGGATGGCTAAAGTAAAATTATTGACAATATCAATTAATAACAAGATGCAAATAAACAGGGACTTATGGGTTGACAATGGTTATGGGAACTAGCACAGCTATTCTGAAAAGAGTTTGGCAATATATTACAAAAATATCACATAGTTACCACATAGCTCAATAATCTCACATCCACACATTTACTCTAAAGAAAGAAAAACTAACCTTCAAACAAAATACTGTATGAGTATTCACATAATTCATAATTTGAAGAAAACTAGAAATAATATAAATATTCTTCAATGTGTTTGGATATCAAAGACACTACTCAAGTGAAAAAAAGTCCATCTCAAGAGTTCACATATCATTTATTATATTTATATGGCATTCTAAGAAGACAAATCTACAGTGACAGAAGAGAGTCACAGTGTGACAGAAAAAAGATGATCACAAGGTATTTTTGGGGGGTATCAGATCTGTCTGTTCCCAGACTGTTGTGTGGTTATATGTCTCTGCACATGTGTTAAAATTCAAAGAACTGTACACCAAAAAATATATTATAAAAACCTATGGTTGTCCTCAAAAAAGAGTCAGGATAATGTCTACGATTTCAAAGTTATTAGCCATAAAATGCAACTTTAAATAACATTGTAGGTCATTACATAAAAACATAATTCTATAAATAAAAACATTGATCTCTGAAATAGATCTTCAATAAGGATTAGGGATACATTAACTTAAAAAACCAATTAAGTATGTAAACATAAATCAATAGAAATCATTGTGATTATGTAAACTTTAATGTTAAAACAATGAAAAGAAAGAATATTTCAAGTCTTTTTTAGTGTGTTGATTGTTCCAGAAAATGTTGACACTGTCTTTTTAAACTTATAATACCAGCTATTCAGATATTTCACATGCCTATACATATACATGTTTTTTTTAATTTTTTTCAAGAAATTTATTTTTGAAAATAATTTTAAATATACCATAAACCTTTTAACAAGTTCATTTTTATAATACAATCAATTCTTGGATAATAGAAACAACTTAAAATATCATTTTATTTTAAATGCATAGCATTATCTCTTACTGTAATCTTGATTTGGATGAGATACTATTTAATTTGTGTTTAAAGAAGTTAGTAGCAATCTAATTTTATTATATGAAACAGAGCATTAATTCATTTTTTCACACCTTTCTTTTTTCCCTCCATCTAGCTAAAACTCCCTTCATTTGGTTCAAATCCAGCTCTACTTTCCCCTTAGTATATCTTTTTCTTTCTTTCTTTGTTTTTCTTGCTGTGATCTTCTGTAGATCTTTTTTGTATGCCCTTCTTGGTAATGAGCAGTTCTCTCCTACTAACATTTTTTCCTATCATAACTCTTAGATAATTCAAAAGTTTCTTTGGAGCAAGAAAAAGTTTACACACACACACACACACATATACATATATACGTATATATATACATACATACATATATAAAATACACATAGTACAAGTTACAGGATGTATCTAGCATACGTTTTTGTCTACACAATGATGAACTTGTGATGGTTCACCAATTAATGGTACTATAATACAATTAACATTTTTTCTCTCAGTGTGCCACTTAGTGAATTAGAAGGAAAGACAGGAAGTTATAGAGAAAATGCTCCTGTACTGATACCTAGAATGTGTGTCTCTTCCAAAGTAAGCTGTGGTATTTAAAAGAAACAGGTGAGCTTACAAAGTTAAGCTGCTTGAGAGCTGACAGCTGCCCTATCCTATTATAGAGAGATTTCCTCGGCTTGCTAGAATAAGTCCTGAGAGTCCTCAAACTGACTTGCTTGTCACACAGCAACTGAGCAAGTTCTCAGTTAGCAGATGTCAAATCATAAGTGTATGCACATAGCACTCACTTGCCAAACTTCCCAATGTAAGATAATAAACTTCATGGAAACTAATGAGGAGTGGCCATTTCCATACATATGTATGAATTTTAGTTTGATATAAACCTAGAAGAGATTCTTGGATGAGGAGAAAACAGACTTGAGTTTTCATTTATCAATAAAAAATCTCATAAAGCCATAAAGTTGAAGCACTCTCTAAAAATAAATTAATACCTGCGTTGCCTAAGATATTCAGCCTCATCCCTGGTTATAAATGTCTACCTTCTGTTAATAAGCAGCTGATCTAGCAGCAGTTAGAGTTTACTAAAGAGAAGGAGGAAAAGTCTCTAGATGTTTGAAATTGTCCCTTTGTATATACATATATATTGAAACGCAATGGTATTTCTTTGAAAACTTCTGAGTTCCAAGTTTTCCAATATCTTTCAGAATTTAATGCAGAGTAGATGAAATTCTATTAAATGGATCACACACACACACACACACACACACACACACACACACACAGAGCCTGTCCAGAAAGTATCCATCCATATAATATGAAAAATTGAGAATTTATGGAAGAAGATACAAGATACAAGAAACATGTTATATAGGTCAATGATGCCTCAGTCCTCTTAAAAGTATTCACCTTGGGACCTCACATAGTCCTACCAATTGCCATCAGCTGCCCTGTCATATTTTCCTGAATCTAATCGATAGTCTAAAATCAGTTCCAAAGGTGACTTTAGTTTTGGGAAAAGCCAGAAGTAGCAGGGCACCAAATCTGGGCTGTAGAGGGGCTGAGTCACCTGGGTGATTTGATGTTTTGCCAGAAAACGCTGCAGGAGAGGTGATACATGCGTAGGTCCGTTGTCGGGATGAAGCTGCCAACCACCAGTTGCCCAAGAGCTCGGCTTGAGAAACGTGCTTGTTTAGTTGGTTTACAGTCTTATTTTCCAGATCCAGCTATCTCTTGGAACATGTAATTACTTTTTCTTTTAATCAGATTATTCAACACAAAGACTTGCTTTTCTAAGCATGGTCACAGAATTATTTAAACAAGGACATGAAAATATGTTTGATCTCAATATTGATTTGAATAGGGATGGGGAATTATGTTGGTTTTAGTTTTTATTTTTATTTTTCTGTTGTTACTTCTTATTTTTCTGTTCAGCACTCATTGTTTGAATCTGGGTTACACTTATATTGAATTTCTCCCACCCATTCTCAAGTGTAACCTTTCATGTCTTATCTGCTTTCATGACTCATTCTTGTGTTCTGAAAGGATTTCTTGGGTTAATATTTTCAATCAGGAAATCTACTTTCTATAAAATTTTATGTGTTATCTACTGTCTTTGTAGTATTTTTAAATATTATAATCATGTTTTTGTTTGTATTTTTGAAAAATAAAGCAATATCTCTTGATGTTGAACAGTCTAACATTTTATATGACAGAATCCTTTAGTTTACAAACCAAACTGTATACTTTGTGTTATGTTAAAGATGAATGTGATACTAGAGACTGGATCACTTCTCTCAAATGTCCTATATGCAAAAAATAGTAATTTGAGTTTATTTTAATATTGTAAAAATAAATATTATATCTAACAAAATAATTTGTGATGAATTTGAATTCTTTTATAAAAAAAGCTAAAAGTGTTCTATAGAACTAATAGCTAAATTTTAAATGTGTTTCAAATATGTTTTCCCAACACCACTGCATTGAATTTTTAAATGTATTTTTTTCTTTGAGTGCTGAGGGAAAAATATTGCTTAATCTGGCACTGTTACATTTCCATTACACTGAATCACATTGCTTTCCAACTTTGTTTTGTCCCTGTGGAGCATATCATTTTATGGCAGGTGAAACCTGTGTCACTGTTTATTTCTGCCCCTGAAGCTGACTAGCTTTGTATGCAGCATGTTCATACTCATGGGAAAGAGGACATACATATCTTAATTGCTTTACTTCTAGAGAAAACAAACAAAACTTGCTTAATGAACTTATTCAATTGTTTGTAAAGCAGAACAAAGGCAATGATATCCTGGATTATAACATCATACTCTCAGAATTATCAGATCACATGGGAAACTTTACTCAACTAGAAAGTTTCTGAAATAAAACAATATCTATAATTTTTCCCGTTATAAAATCTTACAACATCTGGAATATAATGTTTAAAAATACCAGACATGCAAAAAAAAAAAAAAAGCAGGGAAATATGATGAAAAATGAGGAGAAAAAGAATCAACTGAAATTGACCCAGAATTAAACTCAGGTATATCCATGTGAGCTCTTTAATGTGAGGTTATTCGAATACAGAGAGGGCAAGAAGAAAATGTGGCAGGAAAAATGAAAAATAATTATTTCATCTTGGCCATGATTTTAAATGTGGGGTCATAAAGGGAACATCCATTGAGAATGATTATCAGTTCATAAAAGAAAAGTACACCAGAGCTTCCCAAGATAGTATCAAACATGAAGTCATGCACCTGGGCTCCAAGTTCTTAATATTAGAATTTTCCTCAGAAAGACTTGGAATGAGTGGAGTACATATTTGGAACCCAAAAAGAGAGCATTATATATATATTTTTTTCAACAATCCAAAGAATCTCTGGAGTAGTGGGAGGTCAGTGATATGGCCCAAAGATCTGTTTCTCCAAGGTATCAGTTGGAATAGAAGAGACGTACAAGGGAAACTGTTGCAATGTCAATGCCTAAAGAAATTTTCTGACTTGAGTGGACTGTGCTGTACAGTGGCAAAGATATAAAATTCAATAAAAAACAGCATTCACTATTTTCTTATTTTAATCACAATCATTCATTTTAATCTAGAAAATATTGAGTTTACCGACTGCAGTGATGCTTTTAATCTTAGTAGATAATGTAACAACCTTTAAGAGCAAAATAAGTATAATTTCAATCTTACAAGAAATTATTAATTTCCATCTGGCACAAAATTAATTTTAAATTCTTATTTAATGAAAATCAACATGAGTAAGTCAGCACATTCAATAGAAAAAAATAAATAAACCAAGCATATGGATTGAAGAGGTTATATTAAACATGAAACTAAATGCAATTAAATATATATGAAGAAATCCTGACTGCAATTTAGAGAAGTAAACATTACAATAATATTACTTTATACTCAACAGATGATAAAAATTTGAACTTGTTAGGATTTTGGGAAAAGACAACTTTTATACACTACTAAAGGTAATATAAGCTGATACCGGTCCATAATGCAACCTGGTATGCATATAACCTGGGGACCAGCTGTTCAGGCAACAGCTCAGGAGAGACCCAGTACCGGCGGCGACTGCAGCGCCACAGTGACGGAGCTGCGGTGGGCAGAGCACTACTGCCACAGCCACTTCACACATGTTCCCAAATGGCAGCTCCAGACTCCTCTACTCTATGCCAGGCAGCCTGATTTTCAGCCTCAGGATCACTTGAGGTGTGACCTTATCGAAGATCTTTTTGCTGACCCTCATTTCGACAAGCCAGTACAGCCCACCAGGATAGAGAGATTCCCCTTGCAGGAAAGAGGCAGCACCATCTGGTCAAGATAGCAAGTTCTTTTTCAGGAGAAGTGCTGCAGCCTCCCACACTTCGCCTGCAAAGAGATGCTGAGGTCTCTCCTGGCCTGTCATCTGAATGCAACCTGCTTGACATTTGAGATAGAGGTGTGCCCATGTGGGCCCACTTCTGCAGTGTCTCCCATGACCTGGATTTTGCTGCAACCCTAATGTTTGACCCCTTGGACCAGTAAGGAAAGGAGGCCCAAACAATTCCGATCTTAGCACTTGAAAGCATGGAATGGAAGCTGCTGATGTTCACCACCCAGGGGCAAGGCAAGCCAGGGCAGAATGCCACTTCTGTTGCCATCACCTACTACCTCCAGCATAAAGTAAAATAAATGGGCATCCCAGCCTTGTCACTCTCTCTTTCTAAAAGAAAAAAAGGTATTGGAGCCAGATTATTAGGGTCTTGCCTTTCATTCTTATTACTCCCATTCACTCTCATCATTCTCAGTTCCTCATCTGAGAAAGTCTTTAACTCTCATTTATTTTTGAAAGACAGTTTGGCAAGAGCAATTAACCATGAGAAAAATGTATCAAAACTGGAAAAAAATTAAAATTGAATATGTTTGGAGACAGCATGATCACTAAAAACTAAACACACCACAAAAACTGTTATAACTAATAAACTAATTCAGCAATATTACAAGATAAAATTTCAACACTTAAAATCAGTTTTCTTTCTATACACTAGCAATTAACTTTCAAAGAGGAGATTAAGAAAGTTATCCCATTTGCAATAGTACCAAAATTAAAAAAAAAAAGTTATACACTTAGGAGTAAACTTAACCAAGAAAGTAAAAGTCCTGAACACTGAAAACTATAATATATTGATTAAAGACATTAAAATACACAAAAATAAATGTAAAGATACCTCATGTTCATGAATCAAATAACAAATATTGTTAAAATGACCATGTCTTCCAAAGCTGTCTATAGAATCAGTGCCATACTCATCAAACCCCAATGGCATTCTTAAAGAAATAGAAAAAATAATAATCCTAAAATTTATGTAGAAACACATAAGAACAAGAATTGCCAAATGGTCTTAAGAAAGAATAACAAAGTTGGAGGCATCATATTTACTGATTTAAAATATATTAAAATGTACAGTAATTAAAACAGTATGGTACTAGCATAAAAATAGATATACACCAATGGAAGAGAATACAGTGCCTATAAATAAATCCAGATACATAGTCAACAGCTCTTCAATAAGGATGTCAAGAACACACAATGGAGAAAAGATAGTTTCTTCAACAAATTGTATTGGAGAAACTGGATATCCATACACAAAAAATAAAATATGAGCCCTATTTTATAACATACACAAAAATCAACTGACCATGAATTAAAGACTTAAACATATGATGTGAAACTAAAACTCTCAGAAGAAAATATAGGAGAATGTCTTCTTAACATTGATCTTGGTGATGATTTCTTGGATGGGATACCAAAATAATCACCAACAAAACCAAAATTAGATAGCAGGTCTTCATCAAACTAACACGTTTCTGCACAGCTAGGAAAACAATCAACAGAGTAAAATGTCATCCTAAGGAATGGAACACTTCTTCACACCAAGTAGATGATAATAGGTCACTATACAAAATAGAACAGAACCTTTCAACTCAATAGCAAACAATCCAATTAAAAATGGGCAAGCGATTTCAACACATCTTTACATATAAATGGTCACTAGGTATATAAAAATAATGGTCCACTTCACTAATCATCCAGAAAATGCAAATCAAAATTACAATGAGCCACCACCTCACATCTGTTAGGATGGCATTTATCTAAGAGAGAAAAAGACATAAGGTAAGTGTGGGTGAAGACATGGGGAAATCGCAACTGTTATAAACTGTAGGTAGAAATGTTCAATGATGCAGCCACTAGAAAAACAATACTGAGAGCTCTCAAACAAATAAAAATAGAATTTCCATATAATATTGCAATTCCATTTCTGGGTATATATCCAAAATAATTGAAATCAAAATCTCAAAGAAATATTGCCTGCCCTTGTTTATTGCAGAATTATTTACAATAGCCAAGGTAAGGAAACAACACAAATGTCTACGGACCAACAGATAAACTAAATGTGTGTGTGTGTGTGTGTGTGTGTGTGTACACACACACATATATATGTATGCATATATATGCGTATAATGGAATATTATTTAGTTTTTAAAAATGGAAATCCTGTTGTTGTAACAACAAGAATGAACTTGGAACACATCATGCTAAGTGAAATAGGTCACTCACAGCCAGGCTCATATTGCATGATTCCACTTCTTGAGGCATTTAAAATAGTTGAATTTACCGAAACAGATGACGGAATGCCGGTTTACAGAGCCTAGATGGAAAGGAAATGGGAAATTGTATCTCAGGTACAAAGTTTTTCTTAAGCAAGATGAAACATTTCTAGAAATCTGCTGTACAACATAATGCCTATATTTTATAATATGGTGTTTTGCACTTTAACATATGTTAAGAAGGTTGATCTCGTGTTAAGAATGCTAATATGAACAAACAAAAAAACAGTCCCAAAAGGACATAAGGACATTTTTGGAGATGATAGACAAAATCACTACCTTGATTTTGGTGATAATATCATGGGTATATGCATATGTACAAACACATCAAAATGTATACATTGAGTGTGTGCAAGTTTTTAGTATAAATTATGCCTCAATAAAACTAATGAATGGAATAAATAATGTAAGTTTTTCAAAAAATAAGAATAAATGAAACGATTTTTGTTTTAAGTCACAATTTTGTGGGGTAATTTGTCAATAATATTACCCATATTAGTTGATTATTAATTAAGTTAAATATAAAAGCTAATATGTATTGGGTATTTAAACTCTGCTAGGTTCTATTATCAATTTGCTTGTATTAAACATTTCCAATAATTTAATTAATTGAATATATATAAAACACCAAAATAGTGCTGAATATCACAGCAATTTTTAAGTGTTTGCTATTATTGACATTATTAAAGAATTTTGATTTTTTTAATAAATTCATTAGGGTGATAATAGTTAATAAAATTATGTAGGTTTCAGGTATACAATTCTATAATACATCATCACATATTATATTGTGAATTCACCCCCCAAGTCAAGTCTCCTTTACACTCCAAATAACAGGCTACTTCAAGTTTTTCCTACAAAGCTCATAATTTATTATTACAAATGTCAAAGTGAAAACATTCTGCTTCAGGAATCTTTGGATATTAGTATTTTTAATTGTGTCCTGAGAAGATGTCACTAGCCAGTGGAACAATCTAGCAGTTTGAGGAGGGTAGAATTGTCATGTTTACTTGGGAATGATTCTATAAATTCCAGAAACAGAAAGAGGAATCAGAATCTAAACTGACTCTGAACATTGATGTTCACATGAAGAAAAGACCTGGAAAAGTCTCAAGTTTGGAGGAGACCTATTTCACTGAGATAATAATGACATTTTGAGTGTGCTCAAAGATAATATAGTGAATTTTAAATAAAAACTGTAAATGGGAAAAACATAAAAATATAAGGAAGGTATAATTATTTCTTAGGAGTGAATCATTTCTGATCCATAAAGTTAGAAATATTCTAGGAAATGAATTGCGTCTCCCCAAAATCATATGCTGCGGTCCTCAGTAAAGTTATGGTATTCATAGACGGGGCCTTTCAGAGGTCATTAGGATTAGATGAGGTCATAAGGGATTATTTTCAGGATGGGATCATTGCCCTCGTAAGAAGTGACACAAGAGAGCCTGTTCTCTCTCTCCATCATGTGAGGACACAGCAACAAGGCAGGAATCTGTGAGCCAGGAACAGGGTTCTCACCAGAAAACAAAGGCAGGCAACTTGATTTTGGACTTCCTAGCCTCCAGAACTGTGAAAAATAAATTTCTGTTATTTAAGCCACCAGTCTATGATATTTTGTTATAGAAGCCCAAAGAAACTAGTACAGTATGGTATTGGTAATACATTTTCTGTTTGTTTTATCTCAACTGAAGGAAATAAAGAACAGGTACAGGTCAGCTATAACACGAGTGACTAGTAAAAATGCTTATTATGATGACATATATGAGGTCTGTTCGAAAGGTAGGAATGTCACATTCGCATGGGAATGATTCTATAAATTCCACAAACAGAAAGAAGTATGTGATTCTCAAACACATTCACAACACCCGTATTTAAAACTCTCTTTGTACAAAGTACTCTATTAAATACTGGCAGATTAAATACAAATTTTTCATGATATCAACTGTTTAACATAAAATATATTTAAATCATATATAGTGTATAAAATATAATACATTATATAAGAATACCATTTGAAAAGCTGTTATCAAATAAAAAAGTTTGCTTTAATAAAGCATCAGGTATATTAAGGCTATTAATGGTTTCTGTGGTGGGTTGTGCAAGGTGAATTATGTTTTAACAAGAAAAGGTAGATGGTTACAGCTTTCAAAAAATAGTATACTGAACAAAGGCATGAAAATGATAAGTATACTCAGGGAATTGTGAGCATTTTCACATGCCAAGATAGATGATATGATTGTGTGTACCAAGGGGTGAGGTTCAGAAGAAGAATAAGTACTACAAAATGAACATGTGGATTAGGGGAAAATAATACTTGAAACCATACTGAAAGTGGCAAAAGGGCAGTGTCAGAGATAAATTATGATCAAGGTACTTCTCAGGAATATTAAAAAAACTTATTACTGACCCACCAGCAATAACCTATTAGCTTAAGATTTTTATTGTGATTTCTTTTTCATTTTATAATTAAGTATAGTTGGTAGATAATATATTAGTTGTATTAGTTTCAGGTGTACAGTATAGTGATCTGACATCTTTACACCTTACATTGTGATCACCCCACTAATTCTAGTGATCAGCTGTCATCACAATATCATTGGCTCTTTTTCCCGTCCCATTTACCTCCATCCCTGCATCCCTCCTGTCGGCTAGCTATCCATGGTCTCTGTTTCTGTGAGTCCGTTTTGGTTTGGTTTGGTTTGGTTTGTTGTTTGTGAGTTGTTTGGTTTTGATTCCACATATTAGTAAAATGGTACAGTATTTATCTTTCTCTGACTTTCTTATTTCACTTAGCATAATATTCTGTAGGTATTGTTGTTGCAAATGGCAAGATTTCATTATGTTTTATTGCCACATACCTATTATGCCCATTTATTATATTAGGCTTTTCAGAGTAGATTGATTTAATTGTGAATATAATATTCCAATGCAGCACTGAGCTATGTGGTAATGCTTTTTATCACTATGAGCAACTAGTAACTTTTGATCCACAAACACCACTCAGCAACACAGCAAATAGTGCATATAAATTACTCAAATAAGAATATAAAAGTAGACATGACATGGTTGAAAATGATCTACTCTGTTCTGAGAAATAAATGACTTTTATGCATATGAGACATTATTTTCCTTTAAAAAACAGTCATTCCATGCCTTCAAGTTTTATCCTGAAACTTTACTTTTATCGGGGCACAGTTTCCTTTTCACAACAAATAACCTACTTATAGTGACTGGAAAAATCAACTTATGCATTAATTTAGCTAGTTTGTTTTTAGCCTTTTAAGAAAGATACTTCCCATGGGTTTGACCCTTTCCTACTCAGCTGGAAAAAAGGCACATAAGTTATCCTTTTTTTCTGCAAAAGAATACAAAATGTAGCTTGGTAGGAATCAGAGATTACCTTTCTAACACTAGGACTGTTAGCCACAAGTTGCCCAACACAAATGGAATATTCTGGCAGTAGAACTAAAATTGTAATCTGATCGTTTTGTAGAGAAAGTATTTATCTGACTACTAGTACAACAATTCACCAAAAAGTGTTTTTGGCAAATTTAATTAATTCTATTATCCAACTCATCAAATAGATTTATATGGTATATTATATGCATTTATTTTTAAGGCCAATGTTTTAAGAAATTAGTATATTTAAGATGTAGCTAATTCTGAACACAGTATGCCCCTCAACTGAAGGTGCATTTTGAGTAAGTGGAGATGCCTAAACAAAAGGATTTCCTGGCATAAAGAAATAGAGAACATAAAAAAGAAATAACCCATTTTGCAGTATAAAATTATGCTTATTTGACTACAGGTAATTGGCAAAGAAATATTTGATTGGCTTTTTTAGCCTTGAGATTGTAACTCAACTTGGCCTTCATCTACAAGAGAGGATAATAGACCCAGTGATTTGGATACAGAACAGATGAAGGGGATCTTGCAAGTAAGTACACACAGTCCCTGGGTCTTTCCTTGTCCTTATGAATCAGATTTTTCCAAGTGAATCAAAAGGAAAATGCTTTTAAAATAATGGCTGATGCTGTAAATTTAATTTAGAAACAGAGATGTAGATGATCCTCTGTTCTTCTTGTACAAACAACAGTGTGCTACAGTATGGCTTAGGTGCTAAATATGGAGAAATCCCACAGCTAAGAAATGCAGCCCTGTGGCTTACTGCTCCTCCTTTCCTGACAGTGAGATAGTCACACTATATGTAGCTGAGGAGGCCATTTAACTGCTCAGATGTCTGTGAATACCTATAAGAATTCTTGAAAACCTTTAGAGAGATCTTTAATGAGCAGAGGAATTACTGGGGGGGTGGGGTGGGGGCAACTCAGCCATTCTAAGGATGCTTATAATCAGAGCCAGCCCTTGCACATCAGGGAGAGAAACAAGATCAACACAGCATGGTTTACACAGAGTTCATTTGCATATATATTAAATATATATTACTGCTTGGGAGATAATCACAGTTTTCAATATTTATAGTTTAGAATCAATGGCAACATCACTTACTGTGTATGGCATCAGGGCAAAAACTGCTAATTAGGTGGAGTATTCTCAAATTAGTTTTATTTCACTGAGTAGCTACAGGATAATTGGAATATACATGATGGAATGGAAGTATCTATATTATGTGATGCATCTAATGTTGAAACATTGAAAAATAAAGAAATGAGCAGGGACCACGAAATGAGAGTGCTGATGTACTTCTTGGTTGGGGCACAAGCATACCGTCTACACCTATGGAACAAAGACCATTTAACGCAGTAAAAAATAAGCATGGTTTTCATTTGCTTCCAAATTCCAGAAACCTTGAAGGTAATGACTTTATTGTGAACAAACCCATTATGTACTGATTAAAAAATGTGAGCTCAGGAGTTAAACCTTCTGCGTTCTGATATTGCCCCCACCACTTACTAAATATGTGATAATGAGCAAATTACTTCTTTTTCAATGCCCTCAGTTACTTTATTTGTGGAATAGAGTTATTAGTAGTATCTACTTTATGTAGTTGTTCTGAGAGTTAAATGAGCCAACTTCTAAAAAGGATTTGTAATTAAATCTCACAGATAGCAAATATATAACTAATGTGGTCTATTAGTGTTAGGCTCCAAAGTGCATTTATTTAATTTTGTTT
Organism: Micronycteris hirsuta; assembly: GCA_004026765.1. Classification (NCBI taxonomy): domain Eukaryota; kingdom Metazoa; phylum Chordata; class Mammalia; order Chiroptera; family Phyllostomidae; genus Micronycteris; species Micronycteris hirsuta. The sequence continues at coordinate 54,514 of PVJI01004251.1, read as the reverse complement.
GTCTTATCACTAATTTAATTATTTATTTGTTTTGTTTCAGATTCTCTGAAACTGTGGCAATATAGAAAATACCAAAAACTATGTAGTCATCACATGCTCTTTTGCTTAGAAGAAACATATAGAAATTTCTTTTAGAAACATTGTCATGCTACTCTAAGATTTCCATATTTATTGAAACAGTCTTCTTTAAAGTCATGTTGTTATTGTCATAAACAGTAAGCATGAATGCCACAGTAAATCATATAGTATTCAAGAGAGTTCCATTTCAATTTACACAAGAATACAATATTACCTATTTTGAGCAGATATATAACTTTATACAGCTTTAATGGTTGTCTAAGAATGGAAGAGTGAGTTTTAGTCCAGGTGTCAGTGAGACATGACTCTGCAAAAGTCATTAAAACAACTTTGTTCATATTTAAGATAAAAAATAATGGATTCTGTTAGAGATCACAGAGGACAAGCAGAACTTTTATTAAAGAGAATGACAGACTTGCACAGTACTGCACATGCAATTTCAACTGTATAGGGAAATAAGAAGACTTTATGCAGATACTTTTAGAGGAAGAAATTGCCCACAGCAATGCTATTATAAATACTCGATGGCCGATCTTCAGGAAAGACAGGAGCATTAGGACGCAGCTCATTGGAGGAGAGCATTTCATTCACTCTGAAAAGAGGATGTAGACCTGGCCTCATACCACAAACTGTACATAGCTGATAACTAGCAATGGATTGTCTACAATTTATAGGAGATTCGAGACTGTAAGATTCAATTTACAGGAAAGTTTAATACATGCCAATATATAGTATGCATTTATGATACTATTAAAGGTGTAGGAAATTGGTGGGAGACGTTCTGAAGGACCCTACTGAGTAGGTCTAACTTGAAAGCCGAAGGGTGGACAAGGTTGGGAAGAAAGAGAGCGGATCTCAAAGCAGGGAAAGACTGCTTAGAAATTACTTAGGTTGCTATCTGTCATTTTATTTAGAATCCAAGAACTTCATTGTTATGGATACTGTGTAGAAATAAAGAATATCAACAAAACAATATATATCAATAATCATAAAGTGTGAGGTGCTATGGATCAATATTGACAACACTGAGCAACCTGCTAAAAATAAAAATCCCTAGTCCAATACCATGCACCGATATGAATTTTAAGGAGCGTAGGTTATGAGGAGTGTAATGTGAGCTTTTAATATCCAAACTATTCTAAAATCTTCAAATTATTCTAGAATAACTAAAACATCTAAAGTTCTTGACAAAAAACCCCCACACCAGTCTCTGCCAATGTTTTCACAAGGCCTGCACATTGCAGTGTGTGCACAAGGGGAGTCCCACCAAAAATAATGGAATGTATTTATCAGAAATTTTATTCTTACATATTTAAACTTCAGTCATCTTCAGCCCTGGCTGGTGTAGCTCAGTGCATTGAGCGAGGGCTGGGAACCAAAGGGTCGCCGGTTTGATTCCCAGTCAGGGCACATGCCTGGGTTGCAGGCCAGGTCCCCAGTGGGGCCACATGAGAAGCAACCACACATTGATGTTTCTCTCCCTCTCTTTCTCCCCCCCTTCCCTTCTGTCTAAAAATAAAAATAAATAAAAAAAAATCTTAAAAAAAATTTCAGTCATCTTCAAAGTACTCTCCATTTGATGCAATACACCTACTAGGATGTTTTGCCCACTGCCGAACACTCAACATGATGTGGGCAAGTGCGCATGTCAATCAGCCATCATAAAATGGGCATTCCATGGTGTCCAAACACATTGAAAATATTTCAAAAAATATTCATTGAAGCTGAACACAGCCTCTCACAACAACCCCAGCTGGTGCACTGATACAAATGGGTTCCCAGAACACTCACCTAGTGGGGGATGCAGGTACTACTAGATAATTCTGAATTTTTGTGGGTGCCCCCATGTATATGTGCATGTGAATGCACATGTGCAATCTGGGAAGCAATAAAACAAGTGAACAAATGGATGACTAAGGTTATACAGAGTGAAAATCCCACAGGCCTTTTGTGAAAAGTAGCATCAATATTTTCTTTCAGTAATTTGGAATTCTCAAATTAAGTTAGACTCTGCAACATAACACCATCCCATATTGTCATACCTCACATATTAATATTAATACTAGGAAAACAGACGACATGAAAAAGAATTCATAACTATGCAAAAACATGAGTAAGTTTAATAACATTATTTAATAACATTAATAACATTAATTATTTATTTTTAATAAAATAAACCTACAGTAAAATAGCCAGAACCAGTACTTACAAGATTATTTTAAAAATCAATGGAATAATAAAGATTTATGAGAAGAAATTCTAGTTGAAAATTCCATGAATTAATGCAAGATAATTTCTTTATTTTTACTCTTGTTACTCATTACTGCCACAAAGTTTTTGTTTTTTCTCTTCTTTTCTATCTCTATTTCTCTCATGCACTCCTTACTGTGAAGTTCATTGTCCTTAGACTTCTGATATTGTCTCACATCTTACATTGATATTTCTTAGCAGCTTTTCTTTTCTATATTATGGTCTGAGGTTACAGACATACACTGAATTTTTATTAAAAAATTTTCCTTTCTAATGTCTTACTGTGACAGTTGGGGTAATTTCTGAAAGAGAAAAAAGGATAAAGATATTCATATTTTACTAACTTAGAAATATAAATCTCATGCATAAGTTCTGAAGAAAGCATAAAGAGATCAGGTAATAGGGGGAGGAAGACACCAGTACCTCGCAATCTTAGGAGATGTGTTTCAGACAAAAGTAGTAAACTCAAAACAAATAATACAGAACTAGATAAAAAGTTTACATATTTTTTTAAGTAAAACAGGGTCAAAAGGATTAAATGTTTCTGAAATAAATACCTTGTTCTGAAAATTCAAATGGTGCAACATATTTCTCTTTAATCAATAAAAAATAAGCAATGAGGTTTGTTGTTGACATTTTAAACAAGGAGTTTAGGCGCTGATTCTAACTTGTGATCCTTTCTTTTTCTTTCATTGGTGTTTTTGCAAAGCTCCAGAGAGTGACATCAGGTAACTTTAAAAAATTCTCATGAGTTATAAACAGTATTTTGGCTTTTGAGTGGGTGAGAGTTCAACAGGGATAAGGAAACACGATTCTAATCTTTGTAGTGTTTGCACTGCATGGAGGCAATGAAGCCTCAGGAATGGAGAAGAGTCAACATTTAGTATGCAATGGTTATAGGGAATACACTACTAGTTGTTTTTATTTATATTTTTGTTTAAAAATTCTGTTTTCACCTTACATATTTTAAAGAAAAAATAATGAAGTTGGGTTAAATAATTTTATTATTTTATTGTATTTATTTTAATAGTTTATTTTATTGTGTTTTTTCCATTATATTTGTCACCTTCATACTCTCTTCTACCTCCAGCACTCCAACCTCCCTCTCCCAGAGCTGTCGGCCTGTTCTGTACCCCTGAGTCCATCTCTATTTTGCTTGTTAGTTCATTTTGTTCATTAGATTCCACATATGAGTGAAACCGTATGGTATTTGTCTTTCTCTGACTGGCTTATTTTACTGAGCATAATATTTTCCAGGTCTATTTATGCTGTCTCAAAGGGTAAAATAGTCTTCCTTTTTATGTCCAAGTAGTATTCCATTATGTAAATGTACCATAGTTGTTTTGTTCACTCACCTACAGATGGACACTTGGGCTGCTTCCAAATCTTGACTGTTGTAAATAATGCTGTAATGAATATAAGGGTGTTTATATTGTTTTGAATTAATTTTGGGGTTTCTTTGGATAAATTCCCAGAAGTAGAATAGCTGGGTTATAAGGCAGTTCCACTTTAGTTTTTTGAAGTAACTCCATACTGCTTTCCATAGTAACTGCACCAATCTGCATTCCCACCGACAGTGCAGCAGGGTTCCCCTTTCTCCATATCCTCACCAGCAGTTGTTTGTTGATTTATTCTTGAGAGCCATTCTAACAGGAGTGAGGTATTATCTCATTGTGGCTTTATTTGTGTTTCTCTGATGATTAGTGACGTTGAGCATCTTTTCATATGTCTATTGGTCATCTCTCTGTCATCTTTGGAGAAGTGTCTGTTCAGGTTCTTTGCCCATTTTTCAATTTGATTGTTTGTGAGGGTTTTGTGTGTGTGTGTGTGTGTGTGTGTGTGTGTGTGTGTGTGTGTTGTTTTGTAAGTTCCTTATAAATTTTGGATTTCAACCCCTTAGCAGATGTATTGCCAAATATGTTCTCTCTTTCAGTGTGTTGTCTTTTTATTTTGCTTATGTTTTCCTTTGTTGTGCAAACCTTTTAGTTTGATGAAGTCCCATTTGTTTAATTTCTTGTGTGTGTGTCCTTTGCTTGAGAAGTATCAGGAAAAAAAAACATATTGCATGATCAATGTCAGAAATTTTACCGTCTATCTTTTTTCTAGGATTTTTGTTTCGAGTCTAACATGTAAGTCTTTAATTCATTTTGAATTTATTCTGTATAGTATAAGAAGGTGGTCTACTTTCATTTTCCTGCACATGTCTTCCAGAGGAAGCAAGGATTAATCATTTTCATTTCAATGCCTGAAAATTTTAATGGATTCAATGGCCTTAGATGCAAACAAATGTGTAGAAAATGTTTTGGGGCCACCTGGAACAGTTATGGGAATCAAAGATACCAGGCTGTAGTCTTGCTGAGTTTCCAAAAAATTCCAGTAGGAATTTAGATTTGGTTGGAGTTATGTGTGAGAGGAAGAGATAAATTTTGTTAGTTCTCTTATGTTTCTTGTGATAAAAAAAAACCTTGATTGTGAACTGATGATTTTAAAATATGATTATAAAGTTGATGAATTTTAAGCATCATTTCAATATATTTAATGTAGTCACTGTGAGAAGAAAATGGTATACATATACCCTAAAACGTTAGATGAGGAAATGATTCACTGAGGAGACAGCAATAGTTCACACGATCTGGAAGCATGCCCAAGCCCAATTAGATGGTGTTATCAGACAAAAGGAAAACACCCAGTGCAACATTTCTTTTACTGTATTCCTCTTCAGATTGCACATTCAGCTGCTGCTTCAGTGACACAAAATACTAAGCTGTGAAGAAAAATGTTATATGAACTAATACAACATTACTCATTTTCCCAGTTTAAATTGCATATTAGCTGAATCGTGTAAATGACTGTATGTGTTCTTTTAACTTTACATTTTAATGTTTTCTATTTCTATTCTGATTTATGTCCCTCTTCATTATGCAAATAATAAGGGTTAGTCTCCTGTACTAACACTTTTCCATCATTCCAACTCCCCTATAGAACAAAAGTTTATTATATATACTTCCAGGCAATTTTCTATATCCAGGTAGGCTCGTTTTCTATTGCTGCTATATGAAATTACCAGTTTAAGCAACACTAATGTTTCATTGTACTGTTCTCTGTTATAAGTCAAACTTGGGTCACAGTAGGCAAAAATCAAGGTATTAACAGGGCTGTTCACCTTTCTGGAGGCTCTAGGGGAAAACCTTTCCCTTGACTTTTTCAGTGTCTAGAGGATGCTTGTATTTCTTTGCTCATGGCTCCCTTCTTTCATTCTTTAAAGCCAACATTGGGAAATCCACTTTTTCTTACTCTACCATTTGATACTGAGAGAAACAGAACTAATGATTCAGCATTTGCTTGTCTCTCTAGCCATTCCTAAAAGTAAATATTATGAATTACATACCAATCTAATAATTTAGAATATGTGTATTTCATTTTCTTCTTCTAGCGATTTACTGTTGCTCATCTAACACATTTAACTAACTTTTATTGCATTGCATTTGCCTTGTATCTGATTACATATGCAAGGAGATGTCCATTCATATGGTCATATTGGATAAGTAACTACTTATATGTTTGTCACCCATTTTGGAAGTAAAATGGCTAATTTAAATGTTGTTCAACTAGATTATTTGAAAATTATATTAATCATTATTAAAAATAACTTATTTCATCCTGTAACTATATTTTAATTTTGATGGTGGAGGCTTTTGTCTTATATATGGTTTTAGTTTTTAGGTAGTCATTTTTGTTCTTCTTCCCACTTATGCTTTTTAGATCTTGCATTTTTCTTAGGAAGGTGTGTGCACATGTGTGTGTGCTTATATCTGTTTTGCTTTGTTTTCCACTTAAAGGCTAAGAAGAATTTTCTTATATCATGTGATTGTTTTTGTTTTGATTCAACTACATTTGTTTACTTGGAATGTTTGGTTTCTATTTTTGTATTCATTTATTTTTGACAAATAAAAATGATATATTTAAGGTATATAATGCAATGTTTTGAAGTAGTTATACTTTGTGAAATAATTACTACCAGCCAACTAATTAATGTATCCATTCCCTCCCATATTCACCATTTCCATTTACAAGAACATGGTAGATGACATGCCCTTAAGTGAAATAAACCAGATACAGAAAGACAAATATTGTGTGATTTCACTTATATGTGGAATCTAAAAAAAATAATTGAACTTATAGTAACAGTAGCAGAGTAGAATGGAGGTTACAGAGGCTAGGCAGTTGCAGTCCTAGCTAGATAGACCCACATGGCTGTGACTTTCATGAAAATGAACAAGAGAAAAGACTGCTTATTCATAAAGGAAAACATGAAGGCAGAAAAATATGCATAATTAAAAAGCAAGAACATTTCATTAAGAAACTGAGCCAAAGAATGAATGGGAATTGAGGCATCAGAGTGGTAAGAATGAGGCTCGCGCACCGAACTTCTTGGGCTCAAAGCCTTACTCCCCTATTTTTTTTCCTGTTGTTATAATCTTAAGCATATTAGTTAAAATCTCTATACCTATGTTTCTTCATCTTAAATATGAGGCTGAAGATACAACTACTTTTTAGATTATTTTGAAGATTAAAAAAAGACTTGCAACCTCCACAGCAGCAAAGAGTATACAATGAGGAAAAGACAGTCTCTTCAATAAATACTGTTGGAGAAACTGGACAGCAACATGCAAATAAGAGAAACTGAATCTGTATTTCATACTACACAAAAAAATTAACTCAAAAAGGATTAAATGTTTGAACATAAGACCAGAAACCATAAAACGTCTAGAAGAAATAGGTGGTAAGCTCCTTGACATTGGTCTTGGCAGTGATTTTTTGGATTTGACAGCAAGTGCAATGGCAACAAAGCAAAAATAAACAGGTAGGACCATATCAAACCAAACAGCTTCACACAACAAGGGCATCCTTCAACCAAATGAAATAACGATATAGATTGTGAGAATGTATTTGTGAATCATATATGTGATACACATTGATATGAAAAACATACAGACTTACACACATCTCAACATAAAAAAATGATTAAGAAATGAGGCAGAGGATCCGAAAAACATTGTTCATATTTTTCCAAGTAAGACTTACAGAGGGCCAATAGTATATGAAAAGGTGCTCAACACCACCTATCATCAGACAAATGCAAATTAAAACCACAATGAGATGTCATGTCACACCTGTTAAATAGTTATTATCAAAAAGGATAAGAAATAATTGCTGGTGAGAATGTCGAGAAAAGGAAACCCTTGTGCTCTGTTGATGGGAATGTAAATTGGTGCAGCCACTATGGAAAACAGTATGGCGCTTCCTCAAAAAAATTGAAAGTAGAACTTAAGTATGATCCAGCAATTCGACTTCTGGGTATGTAACCAAAGGAAATACAATTACTATGTTAAAGATATGTATGTGTACCATCTTGTACATTTCAGAATTGTTTTAAAAAGTCAAGATATGGAAACAACAATTAGCTATCAACGAATGAATGGATAAAGAAAATGTGATGTGTATATATAAATAGGGAAGAAATCCTGCCATTTGTGATGACCTGGATGCACCTTGAGGGCATTATGCTAAGTAAAATAGTGGAGCGAGTGCTGTATAGTCTCACTTATACCTGAGTTCTTAAAAAAAAAAAACTTATAGAAACAAACAAAAAACAGATTGGTATTTGCCAGAGGTGAAGGTTAGAAAAATAGGGGAGGTGGGTGGAGGTGGTCAAAAGATACTTCCTGTCATAAATACTGCCTGGGGCTGTAACACACAAGGTGTTATTGCGGTTCACAACGCTGCACTGCACATTTGAAAGTTGCCAAGAGTGTACCATAAAAGTGCTCATCACACACACATGCACTGGGCTTACCGGACATTATGACAAGTGAACTAACTCAGACAGAGGAAAGCAAATACTGCATAACTTCACTTATACCTGGAATCTTAGAAAAAAAAAAATGGACAAATAAAACAAAATAAAAATGAATCCATAGGTACAGAAAGCAAGCTGGTAGTTGCAAAAAGAGAGAGAGCTATAGGATGGCTGAAAAAATAGATGTTTAAGTTTAATTTGTATTCTCTAAACCTTAATAGCAATGTAAGTGTATATATATATATATATATATATATATATATATATATATATATAAAGGATATTTCTGAAGTATCAGAACAAGGGCCTGAATTTAGGAAGTAAATTCTTTTGGAATAGAATGAGAAAGGATGACATGTGCTGGTTAGTGCCTCCACCATCCTGCAAATACTATCAGTCTGTAACATCTCAGCTCATCTACAGGCAAGGTTTCAGTTAAGGGTGGCAATTTTGGAGGGCTGAGTCATGTTAAGGGCCCAGGAAACCTATGCAAGAGGGTGTCTATGGAGAAAAAAAAAATTCAACTATACAAGGTAATGGTCATTTACTAAATTTAGTGTGTAATAATTTATATTTATATATTAAATCCCAAAAAAGTCCAATCATTTTTAACATAAGAAGAATGGTTTGCACAACATCAATATAACATGGCAGCCAAGGAGAGTGGACTGGAATACACATGTGTGAATGATGATGACTTCATTGTACTAGTTAGTAGAGGTAGTAGACTCCATTGAGTGAGTGTGTGTACTGTGTGGCTATATTCAAAATGACTGAGCATTCAAAATGACTAAGCAGAACAACAAATCTGCATCAAATATTGCGTTAAGCTTGAACATTCTTCTGCAGAAAGCATTTGTATGATTCAGAAGGCCACAGCTATGAGCAACTGGTGATTAGCAACTTCATCATGTCAAAATGTTCAGTCATGTATCACATCTCATGCAGCGATTTTGACTAACTATCAAATCACCCAGGTGACTCAGCCCCAATACAGACAAGATTTGATGCCTTGAGACTTTTGGATTTTCCCAAAACTAAAGTCACCTTTGAAAGGGAAGGGTTTTCAGACTATCCATGAGATTCAGAAAAATACAATAGGGCAGCTAATGGCAATTGGGAGAACTGTGTGAGGTCCTAAGGTGCCTAATTTGACGGGGACTGAGGTGTAACTGAGATGTAATTGTCCTATGTACAATGTTTCTTGTATCTTGTATCTTCTTCAATAAATGTCTCTATTTGTCATAATATATGGCTGCATAATTTCTGAACAGACTCTCTATGTCTCTCTCTCTCTCTCTCTCTCTCTCTCTATATATATATATATATATATATATATACACACATACACATATATGTATACATATATATAAAATCATAAAGTTTTAGATCTTAAAATAATATAATGTTTTATGACAGTTATATCTCAACAAATCAGCAAACCTAAGAAAATTTTAATGTACATGAAGCAAGAAATTTTTGGGCACATTGTTAGTGATTCTTAAATATGAATTATTGTTTTTATTACTTTATTATTGCTTCTGTATTTGTTATCACATCATTCTAAAATGAGGGTAACCACATCACCTCTCTGTATTAAAGGCCCACATTTATTTAACCACTTTGTCCATTCCTTCTATCAAATTCACAATTTACTACAATATGTTTTCTAATTTTATTTTACTTAAGGTAACCGAATATGAATGCAGAACATACTCACACATTAAGAATAACATCCACTTTTATGTTAAGAATAACATAAAATTTTATTGTTAAAAATATCTTCATTTATTTGGTTTAGTTTAGAATTTATGCTGCTTTACATGATAAAACATAGAGAAACTTTCTAGAGTTCTTCCTATATTGAAAATAAAGCCATTTTATTTAATCTATCCTCTGTTTATGTTCAAATATGCCTTCCTAATAGCCCTGTGTAATTTCTCTTAAATTTAGTCTTTATTTTCCCAGTATATTTAAATGAAACAAAACTTTTAGACACATGATAAACAAACTTCCTCAAAGCCATTTATAATAAATGTGTTGAACAAATAAAAACCATCGCTTTGGTTTAAATACATGGCAGCAATCAGATTTACTTTAAATATGAGCATCACAATCACATTTAGGAAGATATCTTTGTTTCCTGCTTCCACACTCTCACTATCTTAGATTATCCACATGAACGCTTTCTGGGTCCTCCAGTTAATCTCTTCCCCACCTGAATCCAAAATGCCATGTCTCCTATCACAGCTGGTTTCAGGAAAAAATAAAAGTCACAAAGAAAGGATTAAGATAAAATGCTGAGAATAAGAAATAGAAGAATCCCCAAGAACTAAGAATCCGTTTATGTTTGTGTTGGCAATAACAATAGGGAGAGTAGCAACAAAGAGAGGTGAAAATCAGTTATATATCAATTGGATGTTTTTATATTCTATCTGCATAAATGCACTTGGACATTTTTATGGAGTGTCAGCGTGTGCATAAGTATATAAGTTTTGCCCATTAGAATTCAATCATATTAAATTTTCTACCCATTAGGCAATATCTAATATATTAGTTTGTCATTGCAGTAATAGCTAAAAAAGTGTTATACTTCCATATATATATTTTTAAGTATATTCATTAGTTCTTTTATTTACTATTAGTGATATAATAGTTGAGAAAATTGCCTTAATATATTGGTTTCAATTACATGTAGAAATTAGCCAAATTTTGTAGTAATTTCTCTCATTTTTTATTTTAAGGTGGAGGATTTCTTGTATCTAATTCATGATTTTAGTGTAAAGAAATATACAGAATATGTTGATATGTTACATCTTTTTCAAAGTAAGTTTTATGAAATGTTCTGCTCTTGAATGAAAAAGTGTTAATTTTGTCCTAATTGGCCCTCAGTGGGAATGTACAATTACCTTCTGAAACCCCCAAATTAAAACATTCTAAAATGAACCAAAATAATAACTGGTATCATAGTTTCTATAAAAATCAAATAAGCAGATAAAATAAATTAAATTAATATAGATCACAAACCAATGTAATATTAGGTTAATATTTAAAACATACATTTTTATCTTTAAATATATCTTTTTTATTTTAATTACTTTATTGTTGTTCAATTACAGTTGTCTGCATCCTCTCCCCACCCCTCCCTCACCCCTCCAAACCCACCAAACTTGACCAAACTTCTGATGTATGAAGTTTCTTGATCAAACTTCTGATGTGTGGTATACATGTATGTGCTATTTATCCTCACTCTCCTTTAAATGTTTTACATGCAGAAACACACAGACCTGTCACAGATAAGAAATTACTTTAATGCAGGTAATGAAAAGTAGGAGTAATCATACACTGCTAACTACAGAATAATCACAGTGTTATCCAATGGGATACAGAATTGAGATAGGTATTTACAAATATTTTTATATACCGTCAAAAAAAAAGCCTGTGTAATGTTGATTGTGGGTGTCATTTCATGGAGTGTGCATGTATAAATTAGTGTTTAATACTTCCAGTCAAGATGTCAGTGTAGGTAAACAGAGCTCCCTTCTTATACAATCACATCAAAATTACAACTAAAATATTAAAACAACCATGACTCAGAACTGTCAGAAATTGAGTTGAATGGAGTGTGAGAACTACACCATTAAAGAAACCACATCCATCCAGACTTGTAGGAGGGGTGGAGACATGGAACAGGCTGGTCTTACATCCACGTGTAGTGGATAAAAATTTGGGAGGGATATCTTGGGAATGAGGAGGTCCAGCAGCACACCAGACACCCCAGCCCAGGGTTCCAGTGCCAGGAAGATAAGGCCCCATACCTTCTGGCTGCAAAAACCAGTGGGGGTTGGGTTGCCTGAAGAAACTGTTAGAGTCCTAAGCAGTTCTCCTTAAAGAACCCGCATAAGAACTTATTCAGACTCACTCCCTCTGAGATCCAGCACTGGGGCAGCAGCTTGAAAGGCACCAGTGGCATATAGAGAGGAACTGAAGTGTCTGACCTCAAGGCAGGAGCTGGGAGACAGCTTTCTCCCATACAAAAAAGGCAGGCAGAGGACATTGTCCACAGAACCACCTGGCCAGTGCTGTATCTGAGACTCCATAAACCTGGCGAACACAGTTTGCCTCACCCTGGAGATCCCCTGAGGCTCTGCTCCACCTAACTTACAGGCCTAACCAAACTGTTAACAGAGACTTTACCATATGTATGGCCAGACTTGGCTCATGCTTCACAGCTTCCTATTATTATCAAACAAACAACAGTTGGCCTCAGTGAGCCACAGACCCAGCACTAGCATCAGCCAGCCTAGATTCACTTGGCTTCACCTGGGAATCTCAAAATTCAGCACAAGCATCTCTAATTGCTTTATAGCTTAGGCAGGGTGGCCAAAGACAGAACACAAGTGGGGATTGACCTTAGTCTGAACTCTGTGGGAAACCCCAGAGCCTGCACACCCATTGGACAGCTACAGACCACTTCCAAGCAACACCACTTTGCCCCTGTAGAGCTGATCCTCCATGGAGGGTGGAGGTGGTCAGTGGTCACAGCCAGTCCTTGCAGTTCACTGGCCTGAGTTAATCCCTCCCATTGACCTGCCAACAGCAATCACAGCTCAACTACAAGAAGAGGATGTACTCAGCCCACACAAAGGGTACACCTTGCGTACCCACCTTGGGTGATAGAGGAGGCTGTGCCACTGGACCCTACAGGACTCTTACTATATTAGATCATGCTACCATGACAGGGAGTCATAGCAGCTCTACCTAATACATAGAAACAAAGACATGGGGGCTGTCAAAGTAAGCAGGGGGAAACAACAACAACAAAAACACATGGCCCAAATGAAAGAACAGATTAAAACTCCAGAAAAATTAATGAAACAAAGTGGAGATAAGCAATCTATCAGATGCACAGTTCAAAACACTGGATATAAAGGTGTTCAAGAAACTCAGTGAGGACCTCAGCAACATAAAAATGATCCAGTTAGAAACAAAGGATACACTAATTGAAATAAAGAACCACTTGCAGGTAATCAATAGTAGAGTGAATGAAGTTGAGAACTAAACCAATGATTTTTAACCTTAGGAAGCAAAAAACAACCAATCAGAATAACAATAACAACAAAACATGAATCCAAACATATGAGGATAGTATATGCAGTTTCTGAGACAACTTCAAGCCTTCCGAGATTTTCATCATAGGGGAGCCAGAAGGAGAAGAGAAGGAGCAAGAAATTGGAAATCTACTTGAAAAAAATGTGAAAGAAAATTTCCATAATTTGGTGAAGAAAATAGATATGCATGTCCAGGAAGCAAAGAGTCCAAAACAAGATGGATGCAAACAGGCCCACTCCAAGATGCATCATAATTAAAATGCCAAAGGTTAAAGATACAAAAAAGGACCTTAAAAGCAGCAAGAGAAAAGCAGTTAGCTACCTATAGGGGAGTTCCCATAAAACTGTCAGCTGATTTCTCAGAAGAAACTTTGTAGGCTAGAAGGGATTGGCAAGAAATATTCAAAGTCATGAAAAGCAGAGACCTACAGCCAAGACTGCTCTACTCAGCAAAGCTATCATTTGGAATCGAAGGGCAGATAGTTTCCCAGGCAAGGAACAACTAAAGGAGTTCATCATCTTCAAATTATTATTATATGAAATGTTAAAGGGACTTATTTAGGAAAAAGATCAAAACTATGAACAATAAAATGGCAATAAATACATATCTATCAACAATTGACTCTAAAAAACAAACTAATCAAACAAAAAGAACAGAGACAGAATCATAGATACAGAGAGTGTTTTGGTGATTGACAAATGTGGGGGGTATGTGGGAATGGATGAAGAGGTGAGGAGATTAAGAAGTGCAAATAGGTAGTTACAGAATAGCCATGAGGATGTAAAGGACAGTATAGGAAATGGAGTAGCCAAAGAACTTATACACCTGATCCATGGACATGAACAATGGTTTTGGGGATTGCTTGATGGAGTGAGGGGTGCTGGGTAGAGGGTAGCAAAGAAGGATAAATTGAGAGAACTGTAATAACAAAATCAATAAAATATAATTAAAATAAATAAATATTTAAATTATAGTTTATTATAATCAAGTATATTTCAATAAATCCTGTTTAAATAAAAGCCTGCACAATATAATCTCTAAATGTGAACTATATTCCAAGATTTTATAGCTATTAATTTATCAAGCCAGCCAGGGAGTTAATTCTGGGGATTTTTTTAAATTATGAATGAAATTGTAAAAATGTAACAGATGGGTATGATTAAAAAAATATTTTTAAGGAGACAACTGATTTTTAATGTGATCAATAATAAGCTAACTATTATCAGCCAACATTAAATCTAAGCCATTTAAATAATTAATTGATCCATACATTTATTTATAGATTCACTTATATCTTCTATTGATGGATATTATGTATGAGGCAGCATGCTAGATACTGGAAAAAAATCTAAACCAGATGATAGTGTTTTTTTCCTGGGTACTTATAAACTAACTAGTAGAGTGTTTCTTGAAGACAGTTCTGCAAATCTTAAAGAAAAATAAATAAATCTCAACAATTATACTAGAAAAAATAAAAAACTTTTCTAAAAAGTTTTCTTGTTCAACCACAAGAGATCCTAAATAGCAAGAAGAAACAGCATGGAGCCAGATACAGTGAACCCAGTCATGGGATGTCCAGAGAAGTGGTTAAAAATGAGAAAGTGGCCTCAACAGAAAGGGATGTGTTTTAGATCTTTATCCAAATCAGTAATGACTGCTGCTCTGGATCAAGCCTACCTGATTATATCTAAAAGCCATGGGTCCGACCCAGTATATTATGTTACTGTACTATATCAATACTATAGGCAATTGTAAGACAATGATAAATACTGTGAATCTAAACATAGAAAAATTATAATGAAAATACAGTATAAGAGATAAAAATGGTGCACCTGTGTGGTACCCTTACCATGAATGGAGCTTGCATGGTTGAAATTTGCTCAGAGTGAGCCAGCGAATGAGTGGTGAATGAATGTGAATACCTATGTCATTACTGAATGATACTGTAGAATACACTTAGGCTACACTAAATTTATAAAAATACATTTTTCTTTAAAAAACAATAAACTTTAGATTACTGTAACTTATTTTACTTTATAACCTTTTTTATTTTTTAACTTTTTGACTTTTTGTAATAACAATTAGCTTAAAACTAAAAAAATGTACAACTGTACAAAACTATATTTATATTCTATTCTATAAGCTCTTTTTATTTTTCAAATTTTTAATTTTTTACTTTAATTTTTTTTTCTATTAAAAACTGAGGCACAAACACATATATTAGCCTAGGCCAATGAAGAGTCAGGATCATCAATGTAACTGTCTTCTACCTACATGTCTTGTCAAACTGGGAATTCCTCCAGGACGATAGTACTAAAATACTCCTTGAAGAACCTACTTGACACTTTTCTTGAAGAGATGACACTATTTTCAGAAAAATCTACATGGCGGTTTGCTTGGTTTATTTCCTTCCTTTGTTTTTTTATTCATATATTTGCTATAAGAAGATAATACACCATGAACATTTCTCTCTATTAGTAATTACATTTTGGTTTTGGGTCTGTGTTTCAAGTATTTAAGGAGCTTATTGAGGTCTGAAAAAGCTTCTTCTAAACACTTCATTGTGAATTTTCTTGGGGGTTCTTTTTCTTTTCCTTTATTTTTTTTTCTCTTACCTCCTCTTTGACTGAGGCTTTCCTCTTCCAGTTCCAACAACTCCTATTTAGTCAATTTATCAGTAACTACCTCTAGGAGGTCCTCAATATTATCTACATCCACAACCAGGTTAAAGTTGTCTGCCATTTCAGATACAGCATTGTTGATTTTTGCACTGCCTCATCTTCAGCAAATCCTTTGATGTTATCATGGACAAACGTCTTACGTGTCTTCTTCTATATGTCATTTACACACTTCTCAGTGACATCATCCCAAGCCTAAGTGAGGTTTTTGATGCAGTTATAGATGCAGTCCTTCCAGAATTACATCACTGTCTCCCATAGTTGCAGCAAAACCCTGGGCAAAGGTACTCCTCAATAGGCCTTAAAATCTTTGTTAACTCTGATCAACAATAAAAGGAGGATGTCTGGGAGTATTATCAACAATAAACTAAATCTTGAAAGCTTTGTTATTCTCTGAAGAGTATATCATTCCACTACCATAGAAATACAAGAGGGCATGTTGGAAGAGCAGCTGGGTCATCCATGACTTCTTCCTCTTCCTATAATACACTGGAATGCATGTTAATTAATATGCTTGAAACCCTGCAGTTTTCATTGTACCAGATCACAAAGGGTTCCAATTTGTAGCCTGCAGCATTGCTCCCAAGCAAGACTGTTATCTTGATAATAAAAGCCTTGAGACATGACACTCACTTGGCCTCTTTATGGGTTAAAGATTTTTCAGTCATTGTTTCCAGAATAGGGAGGTTTTGTCCATACTGAAAATTTGCCCTAGTGAGTAATTTTTCTCCACAATTAGTTTATCTAAAGTTTTCAAAAATTGTCCAGCTTCCTTCATATCAGCACTCACAGACTTAACACTTACTTTCACATTATGTAATGAATTACTCTTCTGGGACTGTTTAAACCACCCAGAACTAGCAATCACTTCAACACTGTAGTCAAGTCCAGAGTTTTCTGTCAACATCACAATCAACTTTGTGCTTTGGCCATGTTCATTACTGTACTGACAGGGACGGGCTTCTGTGACTGGTCTATAAAAAAGTTTTATCATAAATTTTTTATTGTTTATGCTATTACAGTTGTCCCAAATCTCCCCCCTTTACCCTTTTTTCCTAGACTCCCCTTCCTACAGTCAACTCCCACAGTGCTGTTCATGCCCATGGGTGATGCATGTACGTTCTTTGTCTAATACCTTCACCTTCTTTCATTCAGTTCTAATGTCTCCCTTTGCCTCCTATAGCTGTCAGGATGTTCCTTATTTCTATGCTTCTGTTTCTATTTTGCTCATTAGTTAATTGTGTTCATTAGATTCCAGTTAAATGAGATTATATGGTATTTGTTTTTCATTGCTTGGTTTATTTTTCGCTTAGCATAATAGTCTTCAGTTCCATCCATTCTGTTGCAAAAGGTAAGACTTCCTTCTTTTTCACTTCTGCATAGTATTCCATTGTGTAAATGTACCACAGCTTTTTTATCCACTCATCTACTGATGGACACTTAGGCTCTTTCCAATTCTTGGCTATTGTAAATAACATTGCTCTGAACATAGGGTGCATATGTTCTTTTGAATTGGTGTTTTGGGATTCATTGGATATATTCTCAGAAGTGAAATCACTGGGTCAAAGGCAGATTCATTTTAATTTTGTGAGGAAATTCCATATTGTTTTCCAGAGTGGCTGCAGCAGCCACTCCGCATTCCCAACAACAGTGCACCAGAGTTCCCTTCTCTCCACTCCACATCTTTGCCAGCACTTGTTAATCTAGGCCATTAGAAATTTCTTCTTGTCTGATATAAGGGTCTTTTTATGTTTTTGTTAGTCTCATTGCCTCCGATGAAGCAGATTCTGTAATACCTTTCATCACTTGCTCTTCCAGATTGTAACTATGGTAGAATAGGACAAGCCTGACTGGGGAGCAATATTACAGATTTTCATCTTCGTCCTCCTTAAATCACTTTAATTTTAATTCTCAGTCAGTCACTCAGTGCGGACTCTTTTTTTTTTTTTCAATGTGGACTCCTATTAACAACATCAGCAGTGGATTTTGTTTACATGGGGGCCAAGGTAAACAAAACAACATGAGATTAAATCAGCACAAGAGAAAACGATGCAACTGAGAGACCTGGGAAATGTGAGATGTATGAAGCTGTTGATGGTGTAAAATGTATACAGTTTTACAGCAAACATTTTTTTAAGTAGAAAGAGTATACTCTAAAATAATGATAAAAATATAGTATAATAAATCCATACATCAGTAACATTGTCATTTATTATCATTACCAAGTATTACGCAGTGTACATAATTATATATGCTATATTTTTATCTGACTGGAAGCACAGTTAATTTTTCTACACCAGCATCAGCACAAACACATGAGCAGTGCATTGCATTATAACACTATGATTGCCTCAGAGTCACTAGGCAGTAGGAATTTTTCAACTCTATTTTTATCTCATGTGACCACTGTCATATATGTGGTCCGCTGTTGCCCAAAACTTTGTTGTAGAGTTCCTGAATGGACAACAATGAGTAGAATTTAGTAAAAACATTATTCTAATATTCCATAATTCTTATGTTAATGCCAAGTCAAATTCACTTATTACATGCACTGCTTTCCTTGAACAACACAATAGAGAACTGGAAATCGAGAGTGGAGCATGGAGCTGGTCATCATAGATTGGGAGCTTCTGTTCATCACTAATTAGATGACCTTGGGCAGATTATTAAGCATCTGTGATAATAATAATAACCTATGCCTAGGAATGTTGGAAAACAAATCAGTTAACAATTGTAAAGGGGTTAGTACTGAACACAGACTAAATGCCATATAAGTATCATTATTTATTATCCCCATAAAAGCCCAAGGCCTATTGAAATTGCATGATTGACTCACTCTCCTGGGGGTGAGAAGGAGAATTGAACAAGTCTCAAGCTTTATGACTTTGGAGTAGATAAGTATTGTGCCTGCATTTTTTATCTTCAGTGGAAAATAAATGGTGATCTGGAGTAAAATCCAATCAACTTTCATTATTTTCTGAAGGCATCTTCAAAAGACTCCTTATTTTGAAGAGAAGCTAAAACTGAAAGTTAGATTATTTTTTCAACCAAAAGAGACTTCTCAGAGGAATATGGCAAATGTGATGCTGATTTTCTCATTGAGGTATGTATGATTTAGGTACTATAAAAGGATATTACATTTATTTACATAAAAATGAAAAGCAAGAGACTTAATTTGCTAATTTATTTCCCCTATTAAAATAGATAAACATAAATTCTACATCATATTTGACAAAGAGTCAGTCAAGGGTCATCTCGGTTTCCTTCTATATCTTACCCCCTTAGGCAGAGAGTGAAGCTTCCCTTTCTGTACTCTTCCATGACTCTCTATACAGTATAATTTAATACAGTTGTTATTTTGGGTTTATGTTATGCATAATAAGGGATACAATAGTGTCTCCTAGTCTAGAGAGCTGATTTTTTAAAAAAGTAAAACATCTTTCTTTGAGAAGTCAGCTACATTATTTGGGTGATAACAGCTATTCATATCTCTATTTGTATTTGTTTTATTTATTTTTCCTTCAAATATTGACATTTTCTGAAGTAGTCACATTTATGATAAATGAAATATGTTATGGCAAATGAAGTTTGCATATAGGCTGATAAAAGGCTAAATGCATTTTGGATAAGAAAAATTATAGAGCAAAGTTATAAATTCACCATTTTACTAATGAAATTTAACATACAAGTGAGAAAATTAAAAATTAGAGCTCTATATTCAATATTTTCTTTTAATTTTACACCATAGTTATTGGTCTGATTGAAAGCAAATATGCTATTTTCTATAAGGAAATTTTCAGAAGTATATTTAATCTGAATAATATTTCACTATATAGAATGAACATATTTGAGTGTGAAACAAAGTCATATTAAGAAGATTTTCATTGTATGTTTTAGTTTAATTTATATAATATAATTATAATTTACATAATATAATGCACAGAACCTACATGTCCTTTTTCTTAAGATTTAATGTCTATGTAACCCCATGTAACTATCAGCCAAAACAAAAAGTAGATTTCCGACACTCAGAATGTTCTCTCATGCCTCTTGTAGTCAATCTGAGCCTCCTGCTCCTACTTTGAACAACTGGTAGCTCCTTCTTTTCAGAATAATGTTTTTATGGGATTTGTTCAACTTTTGCCTGTATTAATAGTTGTTTTTTGTTGATGAGTTGTAGTCCGTAGTATGCATATATCAATATTTTTTTAATTTACCTGTTTTTAAACTTGTTGTGATAGTGTCAGTTAATAAGATTATATAGGTTTCAAGTGTACCATTCTATGACACATCATCTGTATGCTGTACTGTACATTTGGGTATTTTCCAGTTTGGGACTTTTAAAATTAGGATGTTAGGCCTGGCTGGTGTAGCTCAATGGATTGAGCATGGGCTGCGAACCAAAAGGTTGCCAGTTCAATTCCTAGTCAGGGTGCATGCCTGGGTTGTGGGCCAGGTCCCCAGTGGGGACCATGTGGGAGGCAACCACACATTGATGTATCTCTTCCTTTCTTTCTCCCTCCCTCCCCTTCTCTCTAAAAATAAATAAATAAAATCTTTTTAAAAAATTAGATGTTAGGAATTTTACTGTACAAAATTTTGTGGGGATGTATATTGTTATTTCCCTTTTCAAAATACCTAGAATTAAAAATGCTAAATCACGTTGTATGTAGAGTTAATATTATAAGAAACAGCTAAAGAATTCTTCAAAGTGTTAGTATTTTACAGTTCTACCAGCAATTCATGAGTTTTTTAGTTCTACAGTGCCAATCCATATTCTACACCCTTGCCAACACATATTGTCATTTTTAAAAAATGTCTCAACAGTTTTATCACAGAAGAATGAATTAATCTAAAATGCTTCAAGTCAACCTATATTTTGTAGAATTACTTTTTATGTCATTAAAATACATTTCTAATGCCATTGTTACTATTACTAACCCTTAAATATTTTAATTATATCTTGCCCAGTACTCACTGATTCACTCCCTCCCCTCTCCATCAAAAGCATTATTCATTGGAGGCCACTATGTTCAGGTTGAATTGAATTTTCATGATTTTCATGTCTTTTTCTTTCAAAAATATTTTTCCATTTGAATATCTACTAAGTCTATTAATAATTAATACATAATGAATAATAAATTTAATAATTAGCTTTAAATTAGATACAGGGTTTTCATGATAGCATTGCATAAATATTTCATAAGAAATTAAAATGAAGTTTGCATCTTAATTACTGTGCATAATATTACTTCAGAAATATTAAAAATGAATTTTTAGAAGTCAAATTATACAGTAGAATATTTAGGGTTCTCTACCACTTGCATTGTTAAATATATTCTTTCATATGCTGAAAGGGTCAAATTTGATTAATAATTAAAATACATTGTATGTCATATCCATTTGACCCATTCTAACTACTTTACTGCTGTAACATGTGCAGTAGGAGAAAGAAATACCCTGTGTGGCTTCCCATAAGTGTCAGAAAAGCAAATAATTAAATGCAATGGGTTGAGAGGGGAATAATAATTCTCACAATTATTGAAAAACTAACCGTTTGTGTTTAGAATATGGTAGCCATTCTAAAGCTAACCAAAAATCTTGATAAGTCATACAAATGTTCTCTTTGTGACTTGAAGAATAACATGTATGTCCAAAATAATATATCTTCCATTTCAGTAGTCTTAAGTGTTAAGCTTGAACTATTTCTTTAAAATTTTTAAATTATTGTTCTATTATGGTTGTCCCCATTTTTCCCATTACTCTCCCCTCCCCTGCCCACCACCCCCGATTCAATCCTCCCCCTGTGTCGTACTTGTCCATGGGTCCTTCACACATGACCCTCCACCCAAATTGTCTCTCTCACATTTTTCACTCTGAGGCTTATACTCCACCTTTAAGATTTATTTCTTAAGCTGCATTTCTTATGTAAATCCCTTCTTGAGTCCCTAGGCAAGGTTTGGCCTATGCTCTAAATATACATAACACACATCGCTGTTATATACAAATGTGTATTTGTATATATGTATTTGTTACATAAATACATATATACAAATACACATTTGATGCAAGTTACTATGCTGTATTATTAGTTATCTACGCTTACCTTGTTTCTTCAAATTGTTTGCTATTTCCTTTGCATACTTTTTATGAACATACTTAGTGATGAACATAGAGCTTTCTATGTGCGGGTAAAAAACACTCATACTAAAGAAAATATAGAGCAATTTAGCTTACTTTTTCTATGAACGGAAGAGAAAGACAAAGTTCCTAAAAGGAAATGTATCTTAACCAAAGTCTCGAGTGTGCCTACATGAGCAAATAAAGTACAGGCAGAAAGACAAAGATCTAAAGTGCAGTTGAAAGAGTGGATGGTATTCAGAAAATTGCCAGGGAAAACTTTAAAAAGTGTCAAAAGTCTAACAGGTACAATTTCACTCAGGTGAGAGGTCTCTGACAATAAGAAATATTCAAAATAAGGAATGGGCTGACTCACCTTACCACAAAATTGGAATTCATCAGTTTTCCAATTAATAGGGAAATTAATTAACTAAGCTGTAAATGTCTATATAAGATTTATACTTTAGCATTATTGTTCATATGATATTTCTAATTCATATCTAGGCAGAAAGCAAGTCTTAAACTACTTTGCATCTGTAATGGGTCAGAGTATATTGATTTATAGGTAGAATAGTTATATGGAGATAATAATTTTATGCCAACCACTATCCATCTTTTATACATATAAAAAATGAATAAAGCCCCTTGACACTAAAATAATTATTTTGATTTTTCTGCCTAAAGCTATTTACTATAGAGAGGAATTTGTTATAAATATGTTTTACATGTATTCCAGCAATGAGATTTTAGAAATTAAAAGGCCCCATTTTAGGACAAATTTTTAAGAAAATTTTTTTAAAGATTTTATTTATTTTTTAGAGAGAGGAAAAGGGAGGGAAAAAGAGAGAGAGGAACAGCAATGTATGGTTGCCTATCACATGGCCCTCACTGGGAACCTGGCCTGCAACCCAGGCATGTGCCCTGACTGGGAATCGAACCAGGATTGTCTGGTTCCCAGCCCACGCTCAATCCACTGAGCTACACCAGCCAGGGCATTTAGGACAATTTTTATGTAATGGGCCCTGCTGGCAGAACTCTAGGGAAATTTTGGATTTTAGATAATTTTTTTCTCCTAAGCTAATGTTATTTTAGTGTGAAACTCAATTTTTCATATATTATAGGTATAGAGAAACATTTATTTTCATGATTCCAAAGGGATGCTAACCATGGGTTGATGGACAAGAAAAGATATTTTGTCCTCCTTAGGTCTTAGGATCCAGATACTTAGTTTCTCTTACCAATGTTTCTTTCGATATTACTTACTAACCCAGAGAAAGTGAACCACAAGTCAATTATGTTGACTTCAGAATTATAAGACTGTATTTAATTAGTTTTACCTAGTCAAGGCATTAACTATTAGCTCTTCATACTTTCCCCTCCTTCCTTCTCCTTACAAATAGTTGTGGAATGGTCCTTCCCATGTATGACAGGAACCTACAGAACAGTTCAATGAAAATCTGTTCAATGCGTTCCATCCAAATTAACACACTTTATTTTCTCCAGTTCCTTATTAATTATTACTAAGATATTTGACATTAAAAGGTTTTTGTGAAAATACCTCAATCATATGAATGATCTTTTGTATATAAAAATGAACCAATTTATTCTTTCTTGGTTGTACATACATGAGTACACACACTCATTAACTTATTAAAGGTGAACTACAAAATGTAAGCTTAGTTTTGGCCATTATTACCCTTGGAAACTACTAACACTTTATTTTCATAGTCCTAATTAATTGTCCACTGTTTTTTAAATCTATTTTATCTTTCTTTCAGATTTTGACTCAATATTAGCTTTCCCAGAAATTTTAAAGCCTTCCTCTGCAACACTCTCTTAATAAACAACAAGTATACTGGATCATTCCTGTCCTGTCTGTAAATTCTTACAATCACTAACTCTTCTGCACTCTCTTCTGTAATGCATGGTAGCATGAAGGCTAAGAATTTAGACTCTGGAATGAGAAACGCATGTTATCACACCTCACATCCATTCACTTGCTACTTCTGTGTTTCTGCCATTAAAATACAGGAGGAAAATATGTGATAGGTGATAAATGATAGATGATAGATAGATGATTGATAGATAGATAGATAGATGGAAGACAGATGGTAGATGATACATACATATACACACACAAAGATGATAAATAGAATAAATGAAAGAGTGAATAACTATATACATGAGAGTAAGAGAAGGTCAGTCATTCTCTAGGGACAATGAGTTAGTTCATCAGGATATTTTATTAGAGAGTTATTACATGCAAATTACATATTCTGTTGTGTATAGAATGAAATTACTGAGAGAAGCCGTTGGCATTTCTGCCTTAAGCTGATATTTCATCAGAAAATTTTCTGCCTTAGAGAAAGAAATGTTACTGCCTAATCCAAATTAAATTTCTCAGCTTAAAGTTTTTAAATTTAAATGTTTTCAAAACAATTCTAAAATATAGTAATTTTGGCTATCATTTCTGAACCAAAGATTGAACCTTTTACATTGTATGCTGAACATGAAGTTCTGTAGGGCTGCTATTAATTTAGATTGGTTACCTTGGAAACAGAGGCTCTTTTTTTTAACCCATCACTAGTGTCATCTGTTTCCATAAAAAGAAAATTAAGATGGGGTTTTAAAAATGTAAAGTGCATTTCCCTCCTATCTATCATTTTGGAGAACAGTAAAAACATAAAATATTGAGTAGCAAATAATAATTAACAACAAATATAGATGTCTTTGATATAAACAATCTTCTAGTTACTTACTCTTCAGATCTCTGAAAGACAATAGCTGCTTTGTTGAAGATTTATGTCTGTGGGCCTATCTCCATTCATCATAAAATCAAAAGTACCCCGTACAATGACAGGCTGAAAACCGTGTGTGCTGGGTACACTTTACTAAATGGAATTGAACTTCAGTAGACACTGAATTCCTATGATCCTGTTACCAAGTAGTAATAACAATAATAATTATAAATAGATTGGAGGAAAATATATTATTATTGACTACTTCTATATTTAAGGTGGTAATTTTGTCAAAGTAAAAAGACAAAGACTCTAGAAATGACTAAAATTTTTGGCTAGCTTTAAGTATTATTTAATTTACATGTGTAGTATATTTTGGGGAGTGATAGTATATAAAAATTATTTAATAAAGTGACAAATCTTTATAATTAGAAAATGGAGGCCAAATCAATGGGTTTGGTTTCAGAAACCATGGGTTTGGTGCCTAGATCTTTGACATAGCAGCGAAATATTGGACAACAATTTTAAGTTAAAAATTTAAAACCTAAATTCTGTTTTATGATTTTCAGAAATAAACCCTACACTACAGAATTAATTTTATATGGAATTTGATAACATACCTATAAAAGATAGAGTGCCCTGAGCAGAGCGAGGCGGTGGCTAGCAGCGGCTAATTTGATTCTGAAGGAATTCAAGATGACCAGTTCTAACGAGTTCAAGCTGAACTAGCCACCCGGGGTCAGCAACCCCTCAGTGAAGTTCAGCCCCAACACCTCCCGGTTTCTGCTGGCCCACCTCTGGGAGATGTCGGTGCGACTCTGCAATGAGCCGGCCAACTCCAGGCGGTTCGAGCGCCAGCACCCCCACCCTGTCCTGGACTGTGCCTTCTACGATCCAGCACATGCCTGGAGTGGGAGATTAGATCATCGATTGAAAATGCGTGATTTGAACATTGATCAAGAAAATCTTATTGGAACCCATGATGCCTCTACCAGATATGTTGAATACTGTCCAGAAGTAAATGTGATGGTTACTGGGAGTTGGGATCAGACAGTTAAAATGTGGGACCCCAGAACACCTTGTGATGCTGGGACCTCCTCTCAGGTGTACAACTTCTCAGTGTCCGCAGACAGGCTGATTGTGGGCATTGCGGGCCACAGAGTGTTGGTAGGGGACCTACGGAACCGGCTGCGTGCAGCAGCCCCGGGAGTCCAGCCAGAAGTACCAGACTCGCTGCATACGAGCATTTATTTCCAAACAAGCAGGGCTATGTATTGAGCTCTATTGAAGGCCGAGTGGCAGTTGAGTACTTGGACCCGAGTCCTGAGGTACAGAAAAAGAAATATGCCTTCAAGTGTCACAGGCTAAAAGAAAGTAATATCGAGCAGATTTACCCATTCAGTGCCATTTCTTTTCACAGCATCCACAATACATTTGCCACAGGTATTACTGTTGGTTTGTAAATATCTGAGATCCATTTGATAAAAAGCGATTGTGCCGGTTCCATCGGTACCCCACCAGCATCGCATCACTTGCCTTCAGTAACGATGGGACTACACTTGCAATAGCATCATCATATGTGTATGAAATAGATGACACAGAACATCCTGAAGATGGTTTCTTTATTCACCAAATGACAGATGCAGAAACAAAACCCAAGTCCACCTAATCATCTTGTGAAAGTGCTTTCTCTCTGGAAAGATTTGTTTTCTTTTTTTTTTAAAGATTTTATTTATTTTTTTTAGAGAGAGAGGAAGGGAGACAGAGAGGGAGAGAAACAGCAATGTATGGTTGCCTCTCACATGGCCCTCACTGGGGACCTGGCGCGCAACCCAGGCATGTGCCCTGACTGGGAATCGAACCAGGACGCTCTGGTTCCCAGCCCGCGCTCAATCCACTGAGCTACACCAGCCAAGGCTGGAAAGATTTGTTTTCTTTCCTACAAATACATTCTTATCCCCTAAAGGATGCATTATAGTCATTGTGGATACGTTACTTAGTACATGGATTTCTGTTTTCTGTCTGACAAAACGTGTCTGTGCCCTCTCGCAGCCTTTGTGTAGGCGGAGGAGTCTGGGTGTCCTTGTGCAGTAGTCGGAAGAATTGTTTTTCTCCCAGCAAGCCCAGTTGCTTTTTCTGAGCAGCTTGAGCTCTTTCTGGAAAATAACCTGAACTTGTTATGTTTGTGCTGTCTAATAAGTCAGAGATTCAGAACCCTTAAAAATATATACATATAAAAGATATTATATGATTTGAAAATTATGCACATCTAAGTAAATAAAATTAGACGTATAGCTTCTACTAAGGATCACAAGTTTATGTAAAGAGAATTATGGTTATGTGACACAGATATATTGATTAAAATTTCCATTGATTATTAGAATTAATTATTTAAGGAGTGGAATTATAGCATACATATTTTTGAATTCCAGGTTATTTTTAAATATCAAAAAGTGACATTTACTCTGACATAAATTCTAGTAGAAAAACATTTTAATTTAGTTTATGTATATTTTATTTGCTGTAAGCATTGATGGATTATTACGGTTTATTAAATAATGTTTATTACAATAATTATGTCAACAAAAGTGTACATTCATACTGACTGAGATATAATCTACTTGCAAAAATATTAATATATATACCATCTATTTATTATATAAAATTATTTACAACTGAACTAAAACTGTTAACATCCCATACATTTTTATGTCAAAGTATAGATTATAAATAGCTAAAACTATATAAATTAAGTACCATATTTTTCAGACTATAATATGCATTTCCCCTCCCCCTAAATTTGGGAGGAAAATGGAGGTGCGGTGGTACAGCAGGGTCACAGGAGGCAGGAGCAGGTAAAATATTTTACGACATTTATGCTTCAAATTTTTTTCCTATTTTCCTCCTCTAAAATCTAGGTGCATCTTATGGTCCGGTGCATCTTTGCAGTCGTAAGTGTTCAACAATACTCCATTTATAAATGTATTTGTTATGTTCCCAAAAATATAATTTATGATATCGAAAATATTTTGGCTAGAAAATGATTTTACACGTTGTGGCTAAGTTCCCATGAATATTCATAAATTCTATATATATGATATAATTTATTTGGTTATGCTATGAAGCTAATAGTCATTCAAAATACCATTTTTTAAAGATTTTACTTATTTGTTTTAGAGAGAGAGAGAGGGAGGGAGAAAGAGGGAAGGAAACATCAATGTGTTGTTGCCTCTCTCATGTCCCCTACTGGGGACCTGGACTCCAACCTAGGCTTGTGCCTTGACTGGGAATTGAACCGGCAACTCTTTGGTTTGCAGGCCAGCAGCTCAATCCATTGAGCCACACCAGCCAGGGATCATAAAATCATTTATATTGCTAAATAAATTATGATTTGCAGCTCAGAGTTGAAGAAATTCATTTCATGTTGCCTCCAAAAGATGCAGAGAAGAAAAAGATGTTATTTCATAACTTTAATTCCTACAGATACCCAAAATAGATGGAAGTGACTAACAAATGAAAATCTCAAGATTTAAAAAAAAAATTATTTTGATTTTCCCTCTGATCTATTGGTTATTCCTAAGTATGTCATTTAATCTCTACATAATTTATGAATTTTTCATTTTCTTTTTGGAAATTGATTTCTAGTTGTATACCCGATTGTTCAGAAAAGATAGTTGATAGGATATTAATCTTTTAACATTTAGTAGGGCTTGTTTTGTGCCCTAACATGTGATCTATACTGGAGAATGTTTAAAGTGTGGTTGAGAAAAATGTGTGTTATACTGCTATTGGATGGGATAAGCTGTGTATTTCTCGTAGTTACATCTGGTCGAATGCATACCTTAAGTCCAATTATTCCTTATAAGATGTAGCAAAAGCAGCTTTAAGAGGTAAATTTATAGCAATACATGCCAATATTAAGGTGACAAACTGATCTCAAATAAACAACATAACTTTACACCTTAAGAGCCTAGGGAAATAACAAACTAAGCACAAAATTAGCAAAAATGAAGAAGTAACAAAGATTAAAGTGGAAATAAATTAAATAGAGACTAAAAAAATGGAAAAGATCAGTGAAACTAAAATGGTTTTTGTTTAAGATAAAGTAGACAAACCATTAGATAGACTTACTAAAGAAAAAAGAGGTCTCAAACACAATAATAAATAAAAGAGGAAAATTATAACACACCATACAAAGATAAATTATCACAAGAGACTACAGAGTTATACATAACAGCTCTTGAAATAGATAAATGCCTAGAACAAACAACCCACCAAGACTAAATCATAAACAAAGACAAAATCTGATCAGACCAGTTACTACTAAGGATATTAAATCAATAATTAAAAATCTTCCAACAAACACAATCAAGAGCAAGATGTATTCACTGGTGAATTTAAAGCAGAACTAATTCTTCTGCTTCTAAAGCAGAATTCATGACAATTCTTCTTAAACTGTTCAAAAAACAACTAGAAGAGTAGGGAATGCTTCTAAACTCATTTTATGAAGTCAGTTTTTACACTGATACCAAATCCAGTCAAGAACACTACAAGAAAAGAAAATAATAGTCTAGCATCCCTGATGAACATAAATACAAAAATCCTCAACAAAATATTAACAACAAAATTCAAAAATATAAAAAAATATGATTATATATCATGATCAAGGAAGATTCCTTTCAGGGATATAAGACTGGTTCAACATCTGCAAATTAATCAATATGATACATATTTTAAAAATGAAAGATAAAAACCACATTATCTTTTTAATGCAAGCAGAAAAATAATTCACAAAAATTCGACATCCATTCTTGATAAAAACTTCCAACAAGCTGGATATAGAGGGAATGTACTTCAACATACTTAAGCTCATAAAATGACAAGCATAAAACTGACATCATTCTGCCCTGGCTGGTGTAGCTCAGCAGAATGAGTGCGGGCTGGGAACCAAAGGGTCCCAGTTCGATTCCCAGTCAGGGCACATGCCTGGGTTGCAGGCCAGGTCCCCAGTGAGGGCCATGTGAGAGGCAACCATACATTGCTGATTCTCTCCCTCTCTGTCTCCCTCCCTTCCCCTCTCTCTAAAAATAAATAAATAAAATATTAAAAAAAAAAAAACACTGACATCATTCTTACTGGTAAAACAATGGAAGCTTTTCCTCTAAGATCAGAAACAAGACAATGATGTCTGCTCTCATGACTTTTATTCCATATAGTTCTGGAAGTCCTAGCTAGAGCAATTCAGCATGAAAAAGAAATAAAGGCAGTTGAATCAGAAAGGTAAAATAAAAATGATTACATTTGTAGACGACATGATTTGTATGTAGAAAACCCTAAAGACTATACCAAAAAGTTGTTAGAATTACAAATTCTTTCAATAAAGTTGCAGAATACAAAATCAAATACAAAATTGTGTTTATATACACAAACAATAAACTATCAGAGACAGAAATTAAATAAAGAATACAATTTACAACATCAAAAATATAAAATACCAGAGAATAAATTTAAACAAATGGGTAAAAAGCCCATACTCTAAAACTATACTGAATAAAATTAAAAAGGACACAGATAAATGAAAAGATATCCCATATCAATTAATTAGAAGAATGAGTATTGTTAAAGTATTCATACCACTGAAAGCAATCTATAGAATCATTAGAATCCCTATCAAAATTCCATTATAACTTTACACAGGAATAGAAAAAAATAATCTTAAAATATGTGTGTAACCACAAAACCAAAGCAACTGTAGGACAGAAGAAGAAATATGGCAGCTTTACACTTCCTGATTTCAACTACATCACAAAGCTATATAATCAAAAAAGTATGGTATTGACATAAAAACAAATATATAGACCAATGAAACAGAATAGAACCCCCCAAAATAAGCCCATGCATATATGATCAATTAATTTTTGACAAAGGAGTCAAGAGGGGAAAGGATAATCTCTTTAACATATAGTGTTAAGTAAACAGGGCACCTACATGCAAAAGAACAAAAATGAACCCCTCTTATATAACAGACACAAAACTCAACTCCAAATGAGTTAGATTTGAGCATAAGAACTGAAACCAGAAAACTTCTAGAAGAAAACATAGAGACTTAAGCTCTTTGACATTGGTCTTGGCACCGATATTTTGGAGTTGACTCCAAAGCAATAGAAACAAAACAAAAATCAAAAGTTGAGACTACATCAAACTAAAAAGCTTGTACACAACAAACGAACCCATCAACAAAATGAAAAGGCAATCTGTGAAGTGGGAGAAAATATTTTCAAACCACATATCCTATATGGGGTTAATATCAAAAATATACAAGAAAAACAATTTCAATTTCAGAACACAACTAAACAGTTTAAAAATAGGCAAAATGCTTAAATAGACATTTTACAAAGAAGACATACAAATAGCCAACAAGTTCATGAAAAGGTGCTCAACATCATGAATCAACAGAAACGCAAGGCAAAACCACAATGCGATATCATCTCACACCTGTCAGAATGGCTGTTATAAAAAAAAAAAGCCAGAAATAACAATTGTAACAAGTGTTGACAAAGATGTAGAGAAAAGAAGCCCTTGCACACTGTTGGTGGGAATGGCAATTCTGCAGTCACTAGGAAACACTATATAAGGCCCTACAAAAAATAAAAAACATACTCATCACATGATCCAGCAATCTCTCCTTGGGTATATACCTAAAGGAAAAAAAAATTATCTTGAAGAGATATCTGTACCCTCAAGTTCATAGCAACATTATTACCAATAGTCAGTGTATGAAAACAACTTAAGTGTCTATCAGTGGTTGAATGAATCAATAAAATGTGATACATCTATACCACAGGTGGCAAACACAAGGCCCGCCAGCCGAATCGGACCCTCCACCTTGCTTTATCCGGCCGGGCACCTTGTTTCTACCTGGTGTCAGCGCTGGGCTCTCGCTTAACTGTTAAGGAGTAGTTACATTTATACACTCCAAAAATTACATTCAGCCCTTTTAAGGCAACTGCGAGGCTGATGTGGCCCCGATGAAATGAGTTTGGCACCCCTGATCTATACAATGGATTAATATTCAGCCATAAAAAGGAGAAAAGTCTTATTATTGCTACATGGATAAATCTAAAAATATCTTACTAAGTAAAATAAACCATACAGAAAAAACATACCACATGGTATCACTTATATATGAACTCTAAATGCTGCTGCTGTAGATGATGATGACGAAAAATGGTTAACTCAGATTCATAGAAACTGGTATTACGAAAGAGGTTTGCAGGGGCTAGGGTGTGGGGTAAGTATAGACAGGTTGTAAAAGGGAATGGAAAAAAATTAACCATGCCGTACCAAAAATGCTATTATTCATCTGAAACATAATGAATGAAAATAATTTAAAGATATAAAATGAAATGCGTAAGCCATTTATAATTCACTGTTTTTATATAATTCGGAATTTGCAAAGTTTGGAGAAACTACTTGGTTGAATTGAAGGAACAACTGTAAAATATATCTACATTGGTATCAATATTCATATCAACATTAATGTAGATATATTTTTAGCCTAAAATATGTAACTTAGATATACACAAAAATGTTTTGGTTATTAGAGGAAAGTCGACCACGTAATAGAGCAACAATTAGGACCCCTATAGTGTGTTAGAGTTGTGTTTTTTAAGGTCTCTTCTGCAAACAAACAAACACATAAATAATAATGGACATTA
This sequence comes from Micronycteris hirsuta, assembly GCA_004026765.1. Lineage (NCBI taxonomy): Eukaryota > Metazoa > Chordata > Mammalia > Chiroptera > Phyllostomidae > Micronycteris > Micronycteris hirsuta. The sequence continues at coordinate 21,960 of PVJI01004251.1, read as the reverse complement.
AAAGAGAGAGGGAGAGGGGAAAAAAATGGACTATCAAAATTTCTTGTTTAAATAAATAAAGACAAATAAATACCTTGCTAAAATCTCCAGGTGTAAGGGCATGGACTGGTGAGAAAAACTAAAAGCCATGCAGGATGCTTTTGCAGAGTTAGACACTCAGTACTGCCCTTTGACACAGAAAATACATGACACAGATAAACAGTGGAGAGCTGGGAGAAATAAGAAACAGATACAGATCTCCGAGGAACCTAGGTACTAAAGTTCGTGTTCTGTCTTTTGCATTCCTGAAAATCTTTACTTTTTTCAAGTTCTCACAACGTTTTTGGATTTATAGATAAGATCAAAGAAATACATAAATAGCCAATTATTTATTTGTCCGTTTTGATTAATGTTTAATTATTTTTAAGGGTTTTCCCCAACCAGTCAAGAGTCTCAAAGACATGCCTTACTTTTGGCTTGCTCTCTGACAAATTGCATGTTTCTCTTTTCTCTCCCATTATAAATATATATGCCTGCCTCAAAGTAGAAACTCCTCCCCCCATATAACTTCATCGGGAAGCTTCAACACAGCTCTGTCAAGGCATTGTTTGATCCTCCTAGTAACAGATCAAAGTTCCTTTGTTTTCTCACTCCTTCGTTTGAGCCTGATCAAAAAAAAGAAGTGAGTGGCATCTTCCTACACCCACAGAATCAATTGTACTTGAACAACAATTAAAAAAAAAAAAAAGAATAGGAAAAATAAAACAACTTCTGGAAGAAGATGCACAAAAGTAATAAACGTGGCCAGCTAAGGGGAGAGAGAGCATGAAAGAAAGGGATTGATGCTTTTTTCTAAGTATCTTTTTTACATTACTTGGATTTTTGATCTATGTAATACAATATAGTATCTATTTAAAATTAAATTAAGAAAGCATATCAGAAAAGAGAAATATTCAATTAAAAAATAAATGAAATTCAGTACTTTGAAGAATTTCTGAAGGTTTGGGCTTCATACACCAAAATCAAAACAATTCAGTAGTTTGTGATTCTCTGTCTTCCCTGATCCTTTGAGCTTTTGAAAGGATTTGTAACAGTATTTGCATGAAGCTAAGGCTGGATATTTCATCTATAGTATTTACTTTTCCTACTTGTACAAGAAAGGGGGACTATATTTCACATTTTAGAGTTTTACAAGAATGCTATAAAAAAGCTAGAAAATACTTTTCTACATATAAAGGCTCATCTATCTCATTTTACTGATTTTTAAAATGATAAAAATGTTTTGTGTTTATGAACCAGTCACCCATAGAAAATAGACTAAAATTGCTAAAGGAACAAGTTTGTTGTCCCTGGGTTTATCATCTGGTTCATTCTAATTTCCTGACATAAATTGTGCCTTTGGTCACATTTATATCTCTCTTACTTGGTACTGTACCCAAGGAAGGCTACCACCTTTCTATGGGGGGTGTGGAAGTTCTAATCCTGGTATACATGAAAGCACACTGGACTAACTCTCAGAAAACTCCCTGTAACTGTAATTGTCCTTCTGATGTTTTTCTCACACAATTTTTCAAACCAAAGATGTTCAGAGGATCATTGTGAAGAGCAACTTAGATGATATACACTAGATGATACACACTAGCCATAAGAAAAATTCTGAATTATTACAGTGCATATTATTTTAATATTGATATGTAATCTTTCTTTAAAATAAACCTTTCAATTTTCACAGTTTCAAAATTGCTTGTATTTAATGAATTAGACACTGTTTTTTTTTTTCTACTCAGAGTTTCCAAGCTAATGAAGTAAGATAGCTTTAATGACTTCAAATGTACGATTTTCTTATATAGTAACATCCTTTTGATTTGGTTTCTTTTGATAAAACAGAAAGTACCATGAACTATTAACCTGAGTCTCCCTGTATCCTTTAAATATTTTTTGTTAACAATTCCTTTTAAGAGAAGTTAATTATGAAAATAAAAGCCTTACCAATAATGACCTACCATGTTTTTTTTTCATAATGTACTTAAATATTTATATTTCTACTCTTACATTGCACTAATCAAATGGGAAATACTGCTAAAGAAATTTGCTTTGTAAATAAACGCTGCCCATAAAGATGATAATCTGCTTTTCTATGCCTATGTAATTTTCTAACTAAATAGGTTTTCAATGCATTTCAAAATACTAGCAGATTACAAGTGACATGAAAAATGTGTTAGTACATATAAATGCAGGCTGATACTAATGACTATTATCCATTATAGTATTGATGCCTAAGAGGTTCTGTTTATAGAAAACAGTGTTTAAACCAAGGATAAATAATATGTTTTAAAAATATAAAACCTCTTTTCACAATTTTATTAAATCTACTTTTATATTAAAATAATTTTATTTTGAAGTTACTATTGGCTTGGAATTGTGTAAGTACTTATAGATAAGTTCAAAAACATTGGTTAATTTAGGTAATTTTTATTGCTCTTAGATTTCCCTTCAGAAAAAAAATAAGGTTATGTGGTCAAATGGAATTATAGAAATATGTATTAGAAAAGATAGATGAGTTTATCTATCTTGGATTTTTTGTTAGAATATATTCAACATTATGAATGTTTGCATCATTATGAATGTTTATTTTTTCTTCTCTCAGTTAACCTAGTTTCTCTACACATATAAGAATATTTTTCAGAAATAACTTGGATGTTTACCTTAATAAAACAACCAAAAATTGATTTTTGTCTGCTGTAGCAATTTCTAAACTTTTTGAAATGACAACATATAAATAACCTATAATAAATATGATCATCCAAAAATCTTGAACTTATATGGTTACATACGTACAATATGGGCTAATTGGAAAACACCATACCTGGAAAATATCTAGAAAATTTGAAAAGGCATTCTTGATTACTTTATTGTTTTAGTGAGTATATCCTATTGATCTAAAAACAGCTGGAGGATCACCAAAAGTATGCATATTTTCCTGATCTCTGAAAGATTTTCATTTTTTTGTAAGAATACCTAGGAGAAAAAAGATTCAGAAAGATATTTCTGGCTACACCCTAGTCCCCATTTGCTTAACCAAAGGAGAACACTACCTTCCCGAGCAGTATTTCCCTAAGTGAACATGTGAGAGGCAAAGAGCCCTGGTGGAGTCTTTTTAATACTCTCATCGCTTGTCTTCCAGGTTCCAAGTGTCTGTAACTCTGAGAAGCTGAGATTGCCAAGATTCTGAAACAGATAGTGAATAAGAAATTCCTCTTTTTTTTTTTTTTACTGGAACATAATAGCAGCATTTTTATTATTGTCAATTACAGCTGTCCCCATCCCCCCCTTACTCTCCCTTGCCCTACCCACCCCTCACCTTCCACTTTGAATTCTCCATCACCCCTCCTCCCAAATGCCTTTGTCCATGGGTCCTTTACACATGTTCCTGGACTTGACACTTCCCCTTCTTTCCCCGTTTTCCCTCACCCCCTTCCCTTCTGGTCACTGTCAACTTGTTTTTTATTTCCATGTCTCTGGTACTATTTTTGCTCGCTTCTTTGTTTTGTTGATTAGGTTCCACTTGTAGGTTAGATCATATGGTATTGGTCTTTCACCACTTGGCTTATTTCCTTTATCATAATGCTCTCCAGTTTCGTCCATGCTGTCATGAAGGGTAGGAGTTCCTTCATTCTTTCTGTGGCACAATTTTTTGATCCATTTAGTTACTGATGGGCTTTTAGGGTGTTTCTAGCACTTGGCTATTATAAATAATGCTGCTATGATCATTAGGGTACATAAGTTCTTTTGAATTGATGTTCAAGATGCTTAGGGTATAACCCCAGCAGTGGAATTGCTGGGTAAAAAGGAAGTTCCATTTTCAGTTTTCTGAGGAAATTCCATGCTGTTTTCCATAGTGGCTGCACCAATCTGCATTCCCACCAACAGTGCACTAGGGTTCCCTTTTCTCAACAACCTTGCCAGCACTTGTTCTTTGTGGATTTGTTTAGGGTGGTCATTCTGACCTCTCTGATGGCTAGTGATGTTGAGGATCCTTTCCTATGTCTCCAGGCCCTGTGTATGTCCTCCTTGGAGAGGTGTCTGTTCAATTACTTTGCCCATTTCTTAATTGGATGGTTTGTCTTCCTAGGTGGAGTCGTGTGAGTTCTTTATATATTTTGGGTATCAAATCCTTGTCCGAGGTATCATTGGCAAATATGTTTTCCCAAAAAGTTGGTTCCTTTTCATTTTGTTGATGATTTCTTTAGCTGTGCAGAAGCTTTTTAATTTGATGTAGTCCCATTTGTTTATTCTTTTCTTTATATCCCTTGCACCAGGGGACATATCGGTGAAAATATTGCTGTGTGGAATATCTGAAATTTTCCTGCGTATGTTCTCCTCTAGGACTTTTATGGCATCATGACTTATGTTTAAGTCTTTTATCAATCTTGAATTTATTTTTGTGCGTGGTGTAGGTTGGTGGTCATGTTTTCACTTTTTTGCATGTAGCTGTCCAGATCTCCCATCACCATTTGTTGAAGAGGCTATTTTTACTTCATATTATGCTTCTGCCCCCTTTGTCAAATATCCTTATTACTAAAGAATTCCTCAGGTTGTTCATCATTACATGTTGCCACCCTATCTGTGGTATTTTGTTATGGCAAGCCTACCTCATGAACACAGTAATTTAAAGATATGTAAAAATACAATAATTTAAAGATTATGGTAATTACAAATTGGCATTGAGATTATGGGTCAATTTACATCAAGTTATTTATTGATTGAACAAGCTGTCCCATGAATCAATACCATATTTAAACAGAAGTGGATTATCAGTTGTCAGGGGTCTCAAGAATAAATGTTTATATAGGTTAGGGAACAAAACTACTTGACCTCTATCTAATGTTCTCTTTCACTGCAGAAATCTGGTATAACCTTCAGAATAGCATGGAATTTCAACTTGCTCCACTGTCTTCTACATTTAAGCATTAAATAATAATAATAATAAAATAAACTGAATTAGTTAAATGAAGATAGAACACAATCCCTTCCAATCAAGGGTCAGAGAATGAGGGGAAATGGTGATAAGTTATAAACCATGTTATGAGGTGTGATTGAACTAGAAATGTCTTCTGAAGAACTATGGGAACACACCGAAAAGATGGATGCACTTACTAGCATAGAGTTGCTCAAGTTAGGATCTTTGAATTGGATCTAGGGAAACTTCTAACTTTTTAAAATATATTATCACTCTGGGTAGTTATTTGTGTAGAAGTGAAAAAAATTACAAGTATGTGGCAGAAACCCAATTCAAATTAGCTAATAGAAAAATTGTATTTACTTTAAAGAATTGAAGGAAAGTGAATTGAAGGAAAGATTGAACTTCACCTATGGGAAGGAAATGGATGCAGGTAAACCCAAGGAAATACTTAAACAAGTACTGTACTCAAGTGTTTCCACAATTCCATTTCAGTCATTCACCATTCTGCATGCTAATTTCTTTTCTTTTATTTCAGTTTGTTTCCCAGGCATCTATGGGAAACCAACAGGTCAAGCATTTTTAATCTTACAGAATAAGGAAAGACATATTATCTTGCTCTTTTTAGAAACAACTTTAAAAATTCCAGTGAAAGCTCAGAATACTGCAGCCTGTGATACTGAATGAGAATTTTGATCAATCTATTTTTAAAATAGCTACCTAGAAAGAATAGTGGGAAGACGAGTGGCTGTACGTATAATATAGTCTAGTGTAGATCCAAATAAAAGCCTTCAAGTAATTTTAATTAATTCTACTAAGTGTAAACCAGGAAGACCAGGCAGAAAAGCATTTTAAGTTGACAAAATAAATGAAACTAAAAGCAAGTGCTATATATGCTATGTAGTAAAGACAAGGTATAGAAATAAAGTAAAGCTGGATCATGAAGAGTAATATGTTCTATCTAATTTGTGTTTTAATTTATATTCTTATTGGAATTTAACACTAGTAATTTTTAGTATTGGTTTCAAATTTTAATTTCAAAGAGACCTAAGAATTCCAAAATGAGAATTTCTGGTCTGTAGTAAGAAGAGTTGAATCAAAAGTTCAAAGAAATTGACTCTGCATCCCCTCAGCAATTAGATGAGTTACTTATTTTTTATGTATTTTGTTTACAAGTGTTTTCTTAATTGACATATAATTGGCATATGACATTATACTAGTTTCACATGTACAACATAAAGATTTGATATTTGTACATAATGCAAAATAATCACCACAGTAAATCTAGTCAACAACCATCACCACACATAGTTACAAAATTTTTATTTACTGACAACTTTTAAGATGTACTCTCTTAGAAACTTTGAAATATACAATATGGTATTGTTCCTTATAGTCAACTGTTGTACATTATACCCCTAAGACTATTTTATATCTGGAAGTTTATATCTTTGCATCCCAGTTACTCATTTTGCCTCCCCCAAACCTCTATCAATCATTACTTTGTTCTATGTATCCACGAGTTCATTTGTTTTTGTATTCTTTAGATTGCACATGTGACATCCCAAATATTTTTTCTCTGTCTGATTTATTTCACTCCACATAATACCCTCCAAGTCCACCCATGTTGTCACAAATGGCAAGATTTCTCTCTTTTTTATAGATGAATAATATTCCATGGTATGCATGTAAATATATTTTATATATTTATATATGTGCGCATGTGTATGCATGCATGTGCATGTGTATATATGTATGTATATATGCATGTATGCACAGATATGTGTCCTCCAATGTTCATAGCAACATTATTTACAATAGCCAAGTGCTAGAAACAGCCTAAGTACGCCTCAGTAAATGAGTGGCTCAAAAAACTGTGGTACATTTACACAATAGAATACTATGCAGCAGAAAAAAAGAAGGAACTCCTATCCTTTGTGACAACATGGATGGAGTTGAAGATTATTATGCCAAGTGAAATATGCCAGGTGGTAAACGACAAATACCATAGGTCTCACCTATAAGTGGAACTTTTAATTTTTAATGGGTTTCCTTTTTTGTGCAGGAGCATTTTAGTTTAACGTAGCCTCACTTGATTGTTTTTGCTTTTGTCTCCATTTCTTTTGGTGTCAAATTCAAAAGCTATCACCAAGACAGATGTCAGGAACCTTACTGCATATGTTTTCTACTAGAAGTTTTATGGTTTCAGGTCTCAAATTCAAGTCAATGCATTTTGAGTTGATTGTTTTGCATGATATAAGGTCTAGGGTTTACTTTCTCACTTTTTTTGCATGTGGCTGTCCAGGTTTTACAACTCCATTTGTTGAATACACTGTCCTTTCCGCATTGTATAGTTTTGGCTCCTTTGTCATAAAGTAATTGATGGATATGTGCAGGTTTACTTCTGGAATCTCTGTTCTATGTCATTGATATATGTTTGTTCTTATGCCAATATCATACTATTTTGATTACTATAACTTTGAATACAGTTTAAAATTAAGAAATGTGATACTTCCTGCTCTGTTCTTCTTTCTCAAAAATTCCTTGCCTATTTAGGATTCCCTACAATCAAGTTTTCATTATAGAACTATTCTGACTGATAGAAAAAGATGGGGAATGATGAAATTTGAATGACTAATTCAGTATGAAGGTGAATACACTATTCCAAAATAATGGATAAGGCCCTACATAAATATAACAACAATGATGATCATAAGAATGGGATGCATTCAAGACATTAAGAAAGTAGAAATTATATGTTTCTATGGTGGAATAGAAGGAAATAGGAAACAACTGGAAGACAGTGGATAACAGGTAAAGTACATATTTAAACCCAAATGTTGGCCTTGGTTATTGCATGAATAATGGGAAAAAGAATAAGTGTAATAAAAGCAAGTTTTCTCAGAACATGAAGAATATTCTTTAGATGGTGAGAAATTATCATCTGAAACTCAGAGGAAATGTGAAAGCTGAAGTAAAAATCCTTAGGGAAGGGTTGAAGATCATGAAGTGGGTAGGATTGGCAAACAGCAATGTTTAATGAGAAAAAGACTGCTAAGGCAAAAACCCCAGGAAACATACTACTTAGAAAATTGTAAAGGGAGGAAAACCATTGAGAAATTCAGAATGAGAGTCCAAGGAATTAGGTAATGATCCAAAGGTAAATTTTATCCTGAAAATCAAAGAAGATGGAGTCCAAAGAAAAAGAATCAAATAATGGAGAGATGTGACTAAGAAGAGGTCTGAAAAAGGTGGATTATTTTTGTCAGTAAGAAGTCTATTAAGCAGTTTAGTTAAAGTGTCATTTTGGGAGGCATTAATGTAAGCTCGATTTCAGTGGTCTAAGAAGTAAAAGGAAAGCCAGAAAGGAAGAAAACTAATATAACTTTGTTAACCTAACAACGAACATAACAGAGATTGGACTCTACTCTTTGAACACTCGATTGATTTGTCAAATAAAATAAAAATTCTAAGATAGATTTGCAGGTCATCATAAAAATGAATGAAACTTAACAATTATATCAGAAAGGATGGACTAAATAGACTGGAGCTGTAATATATATGCAAATCTCAATGGCCCCAAAAAACATAGGTGGACCTATCACTCAAATTACATAAACATTTCAGGGATGCAGACTGAGATTCTTTCATTACTGTTAAGGAAGGGAACAGAGGATGGGTGCTCATCAGAGGATTTTAGCTTCTGCTAAAGAATTAAGAATTCATTGGTCAAATTAACTTAATGGCTTTGCATTACTTTTGAAGAAGATATGTAGGTAGAGAAGGGTATTTTTGCTGTATACTGTCTAAAATTTATTCACGTTTGCTGTTTCACTAAATTAATCTTACCAGAAACCACTATGTTTCTCTGTGCTGACCTTCAACCTTCCTTCTCTACGACACCCCCAAGATTATCACATATAATTGTAATGAAAAAGCTGATATGATTTCAAACAAGTCTAAAACATTTACTTAAAAATTAAAGGACCATTAGATTATGGAGTTTAAAGTGTACCCAACTAGGAAAATCACATGTTTTTCCCTTGATAAGAAAGCAAAGTCCATACTACACCTAATTTGTTGTCAAAGTTGTGCTGTTGAGGTAATTTAGGTTTATCGTCCTCCCCTGAATTGAATATCTCAATCTTTAAATGAGTTCGGATATTACTCTTACCAATTAGAAATACCCTAATGCACATTACTTAAGTTTTAATTAATCTAAGGTTGTTTTGAAAAGTTGAAAAATAATCTCTCATATAGAGTTTATCTGAGAGATTAACAGACATCCCTAAGATTTGCTTCACATAATTTTCAAATAATACACTAGAAGCAGAATTTTCGGTGAACTGGAATAATATGAAAACCCTTAGTCCTGAAAATGAGTGTGAATGGAAATTAGTGGCTTATATTTTGGTCCAGATATTAGGTTGGTTTAGGATCAAGGGAAAGGAAGCTTTTAGAAATAAACTAAGTAGCACAGAAACATAGAAATAAAGTGTACCTTCATTCATAGCTACACAAATATATCCACTCCAACACCATCAATCAAGAAGGAATTGCTTTAAAAGTGGTGGAAGAAAAATGGAGACAACCGTACTCGGACGACAATTTAAAAAAGTTAAAAAAGAATTTATATTGTATAATGCAATTTGTCTGAAGAGTGAAAATCTATGTTATAGTGAAATTGGTAATAAAACACCTAGTATTTATATAATGATTTACAAATTTCCATAGCTTCCCATTTCAAAATCTCATGTACACATGGAAATAAATAAAGCTTCAAATATGTGATTACACATGGCATTTTAAATAAATACAAGTGCAGTTAGTGAGTGAGAATATTAAGATAATAATTTGGAAGTATCCAAAATAAGCTGTGGTAAATAAGCTACTGCATTATAAGTTATAGTTAATTCAAGAATGACATTCAAGAAAATATTTATTGTCATAATCATACTCATTATAAGAAACTACACAGACCAAAATTACAAAGCAAAGCAAAAGGTTAACTTCAGCACATCAGTTGAAAATAGCTGGAGAAATGTACTATGGTTCGGAATCAGACCAATAGCCTTAAGGGCTGGATAATTCTAAAAGAAATATTTCCAGTAATCACAAATTCTGTCATGAGTACAAGCTGAGTGGTGTTGGGATCATAGTTCAGCATGTAAGGGTGGACTAAGACTGCTCCTAAATGCAGCATGAATAGCATATACATCGAAATTTAATGGGAACTCTTGACTCATCCTCCACATAAAAGTATTCAGTATGCAATAAAAGGAACATTTTCCATTAATGATTTGTTTTTTTGTCAATAGTTTAAAATTGGAGCCTAAATTGACTAATGCCAACATTGCTGCCAAGAGATAGAAAAAACTTGCTAATTTCTCCAGTGTTTTTTTATTTAGGCAATGCCTGCTTGCAGTTATTAAAAACTGGAATCTGTTCTCAACTCTAATAGCCCCGAGTTTCAATGTTATCACATAGTAACTTCATAAAAAATTTGCTGTTGATTTGGTAATATAAATGATTTATACTGATATATAAAATTTCCAGAAAATTGAGAGTATATATAGAAATCTATAATTTTAACTGTAAGGAAGACTACATGAAAAATGATAAGTTAAATGTATAAAATAAAAAAGTGAAGCAATTAAAAAGTACAAATTGGTACTTATAGAATAATCACAGAGATGTAAATTGCAGCATAGATAATATAGTCAATACAATTATAGTAACTATGGCCCTGGCTGGTGTGGCTCAGTGGACTGACTTGCAGCCTGTAAACCAAAGGGTTACCGGTTCAATTCCCAGTCTAGGGCACATGCCTGGGTTGCAGGCCAGGTCCCCAGTAGGGGACACATGAGAGGCACCACATATTGATGTTTCTCTCTCTTTCTCCCTTCCCCTCTCTATAAATAAATAAATAAATCTTTAAAAATATATTGTCATAATTATGTTTAGGGTCAGATAGGTATTTGAAATATTGGAGGATACTACTCTGTAAAGTATGTGATTGTCTAATCATTATGCTATACATCTGAAACTAATACAGAACAATATTGAATATAAACTGTAATTGAAAAATTAAAAAATAAAAGTTTAGAAGCTTATACCTATTCACTGGCCTCGGTATATCTCATTCAGAGTAATCTTTTCTAAATGCAGACTTGAAAATAATAAATCTGCAGCTCTGACCAGTGTGGCTCCATTGACTGGGCATCACCCACACACAGGTTTGATTCTCAATCAGGGAACATGCCTGGGTCGAGGGCCTAGTCCCTGGTTGGAGGGCATGTGAGAGGCACCAGATTGATGTTTCTCTAATGCATCAATGTTCTTCTCTCTCTTTTTTTCCTTCCCTTCCCCTTTTTCAAAACTAAATAAAAAAATATTTAAAAAAATAATAAATCTACTTAAAGCCCCTCAAAATTGTGCATTGCTCTAAAAAAATAATGCCCTAAACCTTTAGCCAGTTGATCAAAGAAAGCTGAGTTTATTGGACTTACTGTCTTCATGGAGAACACCACACCAAGCAAATGATACTTTTATCTTATCATCAGAATGTATGACATAACAATCTCAGACTCAATGATTTTAAAACATAATAAAAAACTCAAAATTGAGCAGAGTGAATGACAAAATAGTTTTCTGTTGTGGAAAATCCTTAATAGGCAAAAAGTTGATATGCACTAATAAGCTAATTTAGTGTTTTCATAGTCTAATCTTCCAGGAACAGATATTTCCTGCAATGTGTAGCTAATTTGGTCCCCAAATTGTTTAGTGTGTTGGTTGAAATTCTCAGTTGCTTTTCAGTAATTCTCTAGACTAAGTTGAATGGTAAATCATTTCCATCACAGAATATGATTAATGAAGTTCTGTATCATTATCTGACACATCAGGGTCATATGTTGAGGTTTGGCAGTACTGTTTCAACCTTTATGAGTATCAGATTTTCTTGTCCTGCTTTGGAAGACAACTTGTTGCATCATTGTGAAGACAGTGAATGCATGGCAGCAATAAAGAATCTGGGAATGCACATTTGACTAAAATGACAGAGACAAATATTATTAAGGGAACATTTTAATTAAGAGTTTGATGATGATTTCTAAATAGACAGCCAAGAGTGTTAAATATAAACCAATTAAACTGATCCCATTCCTAATCTGATAACCTGTAGACCAGATACAGCGACTTTAGTTTTCTTCTGGCCAGTGGCCATGATTGCCATATAAAAAGTTTGTGGTTGATTTCAACTACTCAGATAATAAAATAATGTCTTACAAAAAATGTTATCAAAAGAAGCTGAACCTAAAAGTAAAATCCCAACAGTTGGTTGGTTGAGTTGTATGGTGTAGCCAAATCATGAGCAAATAATAGCCAAGTATTAAACCTGTATAAAATAATGACAGAATAAAAAAAAGCAATTTAAAACTAGGGACATCATAAATTTGACACTTAATCAATAAAATATGTATTCATTTTAAAAACATTAACCAAAGAGTCAGAAAAATAAAGAAGAAACATGAAGATTAAACCACTGCAATTTGTGTCTCCTATTGAGAACTCATTTTTTTGTTTCTGGGGTAAGAGCTATCTATGTATTAGCTTTCTTGATTGAAAATCTTGGTTAAGGTTTCTTAACCAAGGGCTATCATAACTAAATACCACCAAATGTGTGGTTTAAACATTGAACATTATTTGTGTTATAGTTCATAAAAAAAAAGTCTGAAATCAGGTATCGGCAGAGTTGTTTCCTATTGAGGGTCATGAGGGAAGGATCACTCCAGGCCTCTCCCCTTATCTTGATGGTTGGCTTCCAACCATGTCCTCATGTTGTCTTCACTTTGTTCTTGCCTGTATCCAAATTTCCTCTTCTGAAAAGGGCATCAGCCGTATTTTATTATGACCCACCCTAATGACCTCATTTGAACTTAATCACCAATATAAAAATGTTCACACACTGAACTACTATGGATTATGACTTCAACATATAAATGTATTTTAGCCATTTCAGTTTGTATCCTTCACTTAGTAAAATGAATTTAAAGTTCTTCCAAGTGTTTTAATGGCTTGACAATTCATTTCTTTTTAGTACTAAATAATATTTCATTGTCTGGGTGTAGCACAATTTACATATCCATTTACCTACTGAAAGACCACTTGGCTGCTTCCTAATGCTGACAATTATGAATGAGGCTGCTATAAACATTCATGTTTAGGTTTTCCTGTGGTCATAAAATTTTTAACTCCTTTGAGTAAATATCAAGGATCATGATTGCTGGATCATATAGAAAAAGTTTGTCCAGTTTATAAGAAGCCATCGAACTGTCTTTCAAAGTGACATTACCATTTTTGCATTCCCAGCAACAATGAAAGAGTGTTCTTGTTGTTCCACCTCCTTGCCAGCATTTAGTATTATCAGCATTCCTGGTGTTGGCCGTTCTAGCAGGTGTGTACCAGTATCTCAGTGTTCCAGTCAGCATGTTCTTGAAGTCATATGATGTGGATAATCTTTGCATATGCTTATTTCTCAACTATATATATTCATTGGTTAGGTCTTTATTAGGTTCATTGGCTTATTTTTAAATTGTGTTATTTTATTAATGGTAAGTTTTTAAGAATTTGTTGTATGCTTTTTATATAATCCTTTACCAGCTTTGTCTTTCATAAATATTTTTCTCAGTCTGTGGGTTTGCTTTCCTTCTTTCTTGGCATTGTATTTTACTAAGCATATATATTTTAAATTTTAATACACTTCAGCTTATCAATTGTTTTTTTTTTAATCTTTGGTCTAGAAATCTTTCTAGAAAGAAAGATAATGTCATCTTGAAGTTTACCTCATTTAATTTCCTTCTGTACTGCCTTTGTCCAATTTCTGAAAACAGTTATTTCATTTATCTTATGAAGCTTTCTACTTATACTCAGTGAGAGCTTCATTCCATAGTTTTTAGTTCATCTATCCTAGTGGTCTAGAAAGATATGGATGTGGAAATCACTGCCTTTGAGAAGTAAAAACCCTTCCATGTTTTATTTCTGTAGATAGCTCTTCAGGTTTGACTTTCACATCGTATCATTTTCTCAGGGATGCCTTCCCTACTCCTTCTATATAAAGAAGCATCTAACTTCGCCACTCTCTACTACACTTACCCATTCATTTAATCTTACAGTTTTCTTCCTTTTCTCTTTAGTTTTGCTATTTATTATTAATCTCTAATCATCTTCTACATATGTACAATTGATGACAACAGAATCCTTCCTTTATGTTCATATTCATCATTAAATTCTTAGCATCTAAAACACAGAGCCTGCCATAGAGTGTTTTTCAGTAAAAAAAAAAAAAATAGTAATTCTTCAAGATACAAGGCAATATAGTGTTTGGAGAAAGGCAATTGATTATCCCCAACACATGCCTATATTTTGGGGCCAAACCTCCTAAAAACTATTAACTGCTTAAAAGTGTCAGAAAACCATCAATGTCCATCATAAGTAACAATGAGCCTCCTTAATCTGGCAAAGAGGACAAGGATCGGCAGGGTCAACCAACCACAGCTGTAAAGGCAAGAAAATCTGCTGTTACTGGTAACAACACAACAGCATCATTGGTACTCACAGGTTGATGTGATAATTTTAAGACCCATTAATAATTTTATTCACTGAATATTTCTGCCCATTCTAATTATGATATTTAGAAACCACATACACATTTTAGATTGCATTATTTAAGTGAATTATTCCTTATTAGAACACTGATAAAATGTTCAAAATTCTTTTTCTCAGAAGAAGTAATGAGTAGAATTAGAAATGCCTTTTTATGCTGAGTAGTAACCTTCCGAACAGAGATGAATTAGTCTCCCTGCTATCTGGTCCCTGAGCTCTATTTAAAATGATCAAATATACTTATGATCACAGAAAATCTCCAGTGAAGTTTTGTAGTCCATCAGTGCAAAAATCAGCATTTTTTCAATTAGTGTAAAAGACTGAGTGGCTGCACAAATTTATCTAGTAACAGAAAGATGACTGAATTAGTAAGAAAGCTGGTCTCTAGAGGAGAAGCTAGATTAGTAGATGATATTACCTCTTTTTTCCCTATTTTACATATTGCTACATAATGAATTGAATGAAAACTGAATTGAGACATTGAAACAAAACCATACTAAAGGTATTTGTCTTACGAAATTTAAAATTGGAATGTAGCAGAATAGTACTTTTTCCCCCTATCTCTTACCTTGAATACATTATAATATGCACTGTGCCTTCATATACTATATTAAGAAGTGAGATTTAGTGGGAAAAGCCCCAAGGCATTTGGGACGAGGAGGGTCCCTGACTTGACTTCCTCTATTATCACTGCCAGGTCAACATCGCTGCACTGGGCATGCAATCCTGGTAGACTTATGAGAACAATTTAATAACTTCATCTTAAACGTGATAGGAAGAAGAATTTGTAAGTGTTGCTAAAAGTATAGCCACTAAAATAGGTCCATAACTTACATTCATAAAGGAGATTAGAAAACCACTGTCCTGAATAATTGCCTTTTAGAAAATAGCAACTGAGAGACTATTATTTTGTCCATCTTTCTCTTTGCCCAACTAATACAATTCACAAGCAACATTTTTATGTGTTTTCATTAATAGCCCTTTAAAGTTTCATAATAAATCATTATTTTTCTCTTATTTTTCCTCCCATAATACTCCCAATTTGTCTCCCTTGGTTGTTTCTTACTATTCTTCTGTCTAGGATCCTGAGATTTCAGTCCCACTGAGAAATTCACAATTCTTGTTAGTTTTGTTCACTCTTCTTTTACTTTAGACTAGATCAAGACTACCGCATACAGAGATTGCACTGATCTAATATACACAAGTCTCAGCCGTGAACAACAGGCATGATTCTCGTGGTAAGACCATCAAGGGGGGTTGGCCACAAAAACTTATAGATGCCTTATAAGAGGGACTATCAATGAGAAGGTCAGGTATAGGGGAAAATTAAAGATTTGGGCAGATACATGAATCATGAAATCATTGTAATGCCATGGGAACTCACTTAACAGACAGAAGTTAGTGTTTGAGAAATTTTATAGGAACTATAGTGACTCAGTCACAATATCTGGACATGGAATTAATGCCATGCTTGATGGAAAAATTGGATAATGAGGTTAAGTGGAGGAAATAAAATACTTAAGGGAAACATACAATATTTTTATATCTCTGATTCTAGAGTAAGGAGACAATGTAAAGTCTTGAGCAAAAAGATTAAAACCTATCTTTTTATGGGGTTTCAAGTAGAGCCTAATATCAGAATAAAATAATAAGCATATCTGATCAAATCAGATTAAATGCTGAATTTTTGAGTTATTGATGTAAGGCTCATCCAAACCTATATGAATAAATGAAGGGTGGGTCCAATAATACAGTTTTCACATGCTGTGATTTCAGCCTTCATATTTCTCTATTTCCTTAAACCTGGTAATTCCCACACACTCTTATGGTGCATTATTTTACCTGTGAAGTCTTATCTGAAGCCTTTCATGCAGAATTATGTAACTGTTTCCTGAAATTGCAATAACACTTTTTATAGAACTTAATACATGGTCAATTTTAATGCAATTTTGACTTAGATAAAGGCGAAAGGAAAGAAGCCTAAAGTTTAGTCTGCAATTGAAGTTGAATAATCCAGGTCAGGGGCAAAGAATAATTTCTGAAATAACAGAAACTATTATGCAAGTACTTTTAGAAAATTATATTATAGCCAACAGAAAAGAAACAGATATGAGTAATAATGACAAAAAGAAGGGACTGCACTTACTAGTATGAGGTGCTCTCTCTTAGGTCCGGAACCTAGTCATCTTTCTGTTGTTTTCTCCAGGTCGAATTCTGTGTTAGTCCGATTTTACTTGCAGAATGAAGAAACTCCTGAGGTTCTAAGTGGAAAGGGACTTTATACTTGAATTTGGAACCTTCAGAATTATTAAATGGATTGAAGAAAGGTGAGCCAATCATGAACATCTGAGAATTTCACCTGGTGTTTTCCTGAAGAAATGATAAAGGAATGAAATATAAAGGAGGGTCATTACAATTTTCAGAGAGATTTCAGTTAGAAAACCCAAAATCAAGGCAGTTATTTTAAAAGAGAGAATTTAATATAAGGAGTTGATTAAGCAGATATTGGAGAACTTAAATGGCAAAATGAGAGGGAATGAAGATAGGGCTAATACCTGAAAAAATGGATATTGCCTTTAGAGATGAGAAAAAGTCGGGCTTTTCAGAACCTACAGATCAAGAATGGGATCCACACAGACTTGGGAATCAGACATATGAAGAGGAAGTGCCAGCTACCCTCTCCGGTTGCACAGGGCTGGGCAGGTTGGGTCTTGTGGGCAAAGACTCAGACCTCAGAGCAAGGTGTGCCACCTAGCACCTTAGGAGCTCAAAATAAAGGTTCCACAGAACCAGGACTGAGTCCTTACCAGAAGATGGCATTTGTTCAGAGGAGGGGTCTTGTAGAGCTGGAAGTCAGCCTGCACCTGGTAAGTCTCCAGGAGGGAGGGAAGGATGATGAGGATGGTTGAGAGAGAGCCAAATTAGGCTGACAATTGGAAAGCACTGCTGCAGGCGGGGTGAAGCAACACGAAGTGAAGTGATACTAATAGAAACAACAGGCAAACAGCAAAGTGACTTCTTTCCTCCTCTTTCCTTTCAGTGCCTGTATTGAAAAAGCATAAGAGGAATCCACACGACAAAGTGTAGTTTGGTGAATCCACACACCGGCATCAAAACGTAAAGTATAAAAACTATGGATTTAAACCTGAGGGTCAATTAGTTTCATATCCGGTGGGAATACGATATGTAATTTCAATATCTAATTAGGATTCCTAACCTGGAGAAATGTCCTAGATTTATAGCTCAGTGCATGAAAGCTGTAAAGCAAAATTTGGCTTTATAGCTGCAGAGAGAGTAAGATAAGTTTTGATAATTAAGCACTAAATAAATTAATCAGCTTGTAGGGATTTCCCGTGAGCAGTTTTATAAGCCCACCTTTATAACCTGCTTTCCCAGAAAGGGATGGGAGAGGGCTGGGGCTGGGGTAGGGAGCTGAGGCAAACACTAAGAACCTAGGAGCGATGTTGTGAAACCCTAAGGATGGTCACCTACTGTTCGCTACGCCTCCATTCACAGGCGGACTCTGATTCCCTTGAATTGCGTTGGCTTTAGGAATGGCATTTTGGGATATCTGAAGCAAGAACATAAGAATTTCTCCAGCTTCCAACCAGGCTTCCCTGGCTCAGGGATGTCTGAGCTACCATGTAAGAAGTTGACTGAAACATTGGTAGGACTTCTGGTATGTACTCTGATCCACAGCTCCAGCTGAGCCCCGCCTTCCAACCACCTCTGCCAAGGCACAGAGTACCAGAGGCCAGCTTTCTTGAATCCTCCAGACCCTCCTTATTCCTAGCTGAAAACCACTCAGTGTCACCTAACGACAACTTGTGGAAAGGAAGAGTCAGCCTGCCTGAATTCATGACCACAAACTGATGAGATAGAATAAAATAATCTTTGTTTTAAGCCAGTATGTTGTGGGATAGTTTGCTTTGCAGCATCAGATGTTGGAAAAAGATACATAAGGTCAGTGACATGCAGAATTTCTGTGAGAGTTTTTTGAGGCAACATATACAAATATAGCATGCTATTTTTTTTATTTTACTCTAAACATTATTTTGCACTTTACTCTTGAAAGGAGAGGGACACAAAATGAGAGAAAAAGATAAAAAGTAAGTATATAAAAATAAAGCATATTGTGCCCTGGCTGGTGTAGCTCAGTGGATTGAGCACGGGCTGGGAACCAAGCAGTCCCGGTTCAATTCCCAGTCAGGGCACATGCCTGGGTTGCAGGCCAGGTCCCCGTGAGGGCCATGTGAGAGGCAACCATACATTTCTGTTTCTCTCCCTCTGTTTCTTTCTCCGTCCCTTCCCCTCTCTCTAAAAAAAAATAAAAATAAAATAAAATATTAAAAAAAAATAAAGCAAATTGAAATGAATAATAAAAAATAAAATAATATACTTCTTTTTTTACTATTACCTTTTTATTTTTATTTTTCTATTTTTTTTTTATTTTTCAAGTACAGTTGTCTCCATTCCCCCCTGAACTCCCCCCTCTCATAGCCATTCCCACTTCCCACCCTCAAACCCACCCCCTTTGGCTTTGTCCATGTGTCCTTTATACCTGTTCCTTGACAACCTTCCCCCTTTTCTCCCCACTAACATACTTCTCTTAGAAGAAAAATGGACTCAGAGTAAAAAAGAAATATGAGGTAATAAAATGACAGAAATAATAGAGAAGGTATTATAAAAATTGGAAGTAATTGTATAATATTTTTAAGATATAGAATTAAGGTTTTCTGATGTCTTATGGAATAATAAGATTTGAGGAAAACCAATATTTCTGGAAGAAACTACTTCAAAATTTGGGTACATTTTTAAAAATCTATTCAGTGACATCGGTAATCTGGAGCCAACAAGGAGGGGAAAATTTAGGAGAGGCAAGCTAGTGATCTGCAGCCATTCACCTCAAAGCAATTGGTGATATAGAAGCCTAAAAAATGAGTAAGTGGAATAGTTATTTCTTTCAGTTATGTAGTTCTAGGAAGAAAAAATTAAAATATAGGACACTTTTTGTTCTAGGAGGGTGGCTCAGTTGGTTGAGCATTGTCCTGTACACCAAAAGTTTACAGGTTGGATTCCCTTTCAGGGCACCTACCCAGGTTGCGGTTTCCATCTCTGTCAGGATGCCTGCAAGGGACAACCAATCGATGTTTCTCTTTCTCTCTTTCTCTCTCCCCTTCCTTCCTCTCTCTCTAAAAATCAATAAGCATATCCTCAGGTGAGAATATATGCATATGTATCTGTGTGTGTGTGTGTGTGTGTACACACACACACATATATATCCAAATGTAAATGATTCTTTTCAAATTTAAAAGTTGAAATTTGATGAAATTACATGTTCATGCTTTCCTTATATTTTTTGTAAAATCAGATCTATTAGGCACAGATATCTGAGGCCAAGACAAATATCAGATATTATTTGAGGGTAGAATCCATGATATTATTTTATACAGTGACTATTTACAGATGCTGTTTATATATTTTTTCCTGTATGAACAAATTATATAATTGAATGATTTATAATAACTCATCAAGAACTACTCCTAATATGCAAAAATAAAAGTCAAATAAATTACAATGGAATCATGTTGGAACTCCATATCTTATTTTCCTTGCCATCAAAATTATTAGGTGTGGATTATGCATTATCCTGAATGCATCATATTTGGTACTTTTTACTTTTCTTTACACATAGTGTGATAGAATTTACTGTTGATTCATAACAATTTTTATTACATGTATAGTTTACTCTATATACTGTAAGCTCTCTAAGGACTGGGACCAATCTACTTTAAAAATCACAAATTCTTAACTACTACATTTTCATCCCTATAGAAATGTTTTATTCTAGAAACACAAATAATGCACATTTGTTCAAAAAATTTTACATGTGTTTTCTCATGTAATTCTCACAAACCTTGTGAAAAGAACCTGATATTGCCAAGGAGGTCAACTGTCCGTCACTGCGAATGAGCTGTGTGAGTGTCCAAGTGTAGACCGAGTTTGACTTGCTGATTCTACACCCCATGCACATTACACATCATGACACTGTGCCCTGTAGTTTTTGTCACCTCATGACTGTGAGAGTTAACTTGTTTGGGGAAAACACTTTTAGCATACTCTTTCTGAGAAGTATTTTTAAAATAAAAAACATCAAAAATTTCTCAAAAAACTAAAAATGGAAGTACCATATTTTCCAGCAGTTCAATCTGTAGGTGTTTAGTTGAAGAAAATTAAAACATTAATACAAAAAGATATATATATATATTCTTTGTTCATGTGTCAACCAAAGGGAGATAGAATCAAGGGTGGGAAGTGGAGATGGCGGGGGTGGGAGGAGTGGCAGGGGGAAATAGAGACAATTACTTGAACAACAATAATCTTTTTTAAATTTCAAAACATAAAAATAAATCAAGTGACCATATATGAGTGGGTCTGTTTCTAAGCATTAAGATTTGGAAGTGTCACCAACTAATAGGTGGTATCTTGAGTTTGGTTGTGTTAAATAAGTGGCCAGCTAGACTCTTGGCATAGGTGTGGATACCTAAGAGAAGCCAAGACAAGATCAGAGGTCCAGAAAAGTTTCCAGATGTAAAACCCATTGACTCGTAAACTGTATTTAGATATGCTTCTCCAAATAAAGTAACTTTAATAGAAAAAAAAAGATATATATTCTTATCTTCACTGCACCATTATTTACAATAAAAAAAGATATGGAAACAATCTGTGTTCATGGATGGATTAATGGATAAAGGAATCATGGTCTCTGTATTTGCCATGAAATATTATTCAGCCAAAACATGAAATTTTGTTATTTGTGACAACATGGATGAAACTTGAGGGCATTATCTTAAGTGAAATAAGTCAGACAGAAAAAGATAAATACCATATGTTCTTTCTTATATGTAGAATCTTTAAAAATAACAAGATCATAGACACAGAGAACAGAAAGGTGGTTCTAAGAAGAAGGGACTGGGGGTGGGAGAAATGGGTGGAAGTGTTATTGGTGGAAGTGGAGTTCTTGTGGTGTCACAGAGGAAAGAATCTCCTGAGACCCATGCTGGAGGATGGGGTTCTGTGGTAAACTTTATTGATGATGTAAAACTAAGGGGGTTGTTGTGAGACACAGGGTTCGCTGCTTGGACAAAGAGGCCTGTCAGTGTGTGGCAGTGATTTCCACACGTGTGTAAACACAGTCCTGAGAATCTACACGTTTTGAGCACAGCTCCGTGTGACTCCTGTGTGAGCAAGTGTGGATCATGTCTGTGGGATGGGAATTAATTCGGCAAAGGTGTATCTTAAAAAATTCTGGCTTGCTGATCTCCTTCACTTGGTCCTGTCTGCCACCGGATCTTAATTTA
>PVJI01004250.1:0-111094 GCA_004026765.1 Micronycteris hirsuta | reverse complement strand
TGCTGGAGTCTATTTAGAGTTAAATCTTTGGGCGGGTCAATTTGCAGCGCTTGGGGTCTGATTGTTTTGTTAAATAGTACGTATCCTAGGTATTTCCAAGGTTCTGAATATTGGATTTTTTCTGAGGAAATTATTAGCCCAGCAGAGTTTATGGAATGTTTAAGAAAGGAAGCAGTTTTTGCTAAAATGTCTGGAGAGGAAGCTGCGACCAAGATGTCGTCCAGGTAATGATAGATAATGGCGTCAGGGAACTGATTCCTTACTGGCTGAAGGACGGTGTGTACATAATGCTGGCAAATAGTCGGACTGTTAAGCATTCCCTGAGGCAAGACCTTCCATTGAAACCTTTGTAAAGGCTGAGCATTGTTAGCAACCGGAAGGGAGAATGCAAATCACTCCCTGTCTCTCTTTGCTAAAGGAATCGTAAAAAAGCAGTCTTTCAGGTCAATGATTAAAAGCGGCCAGTCTTTTGGAATGCAGGCCGGATTTGGAATTCCTGGCTGCAGGGGGCCCATTGGCTGAAGGGGTTCACTGATTTTCCTTAGATCATGAATAAGTCTCCATTTTCCAGATTTCTTTGGTACTACAAAAATAGGCATGTTCCACACGCTGTTAGAAGGTTCAATGTGTCCTGCATCTAGCTGCTGTTTGACTAGAACACGCATCTATTCTAGCCGCTCTCCTTTAAGCGTTTATAAACATTTCATATAATAAAGGCTGGAGATGATGAACTCCTTGAACTTGAACTTATCTGAGAAGCACTTTATCTGCCCTTCCATTCTAAATGAAAGTTTTGTTGGATAAAGTATTCTTGGATGTAGGACCTTGCCTTTCATGACTTGCTCTTTCCAACCCCTTCTTGCCTGAAAGGTCTCCTTTGAGAAATCAGCTGACAGTCTTATGGGAACTCCTTTGTAGATAACTGGATCCTTTTCTCTTGCTGCTTCTAAAATTCTCTCCTTATTTTTAATCTTGGGTAATGTAATTATGATGTGCCTTGGTGTGTTCCTCTTTGGGTCCAAATTCTTTGGGACTCTCTGAGCTTCCTGGACTTCCTGGAAGTCTATTTCCTTCATCAGCTTGGGGAAGTTCTCCTTCATTATTTGTTCAAATAAGTTTTCAATCCCTTGGTCTTCCTCTTCCCCTTATGGCACCCCTATGACTCAGATGTTGGGAAGTTTAAAGATGTCCTGGAGGTTCCTAAGCCTCTCCTCAGTTTCTTGAATTCTTGTTTCTTCATTCTTTTCTGGTTGGATGTTTTTTCTTTCTGCTGGTCCACTCCGTTGATTTGAGTCCCAGTTTCCTTCTCATCCCTTCTCATTTATTCAAGTAATTGTGACCATTGTGACATTCTTTCTTCGAATCCTGTGAGGATCCTGATTACCAGTGTTTTGAACTGTGCATCTGTTAGGTTGGCTGTATCTTCGTCACTTAGTTGTATTTTTTCTGGAGCTTTGATGTGTTCTTTCATTTGGTTCATTTTTTTTTTCTCGGTGCACATGTTACTTCAAGGGGCAGAGCCTTAGTTGTTCACCAGGGCGGGGTAACCCATGTTGTTGTGTAGTGATGCCGCTGTCTGTGGGGGCAGGGCCCAAGTGAACAATGGCGATTACTCTGCTCTCCCACTTCCCCAGCTACCCACAAGCAAGTTGGGTCCTTCTGTGCTGGCTCCAGGGTGTGTGGGTGGGCTTGGTAGTTCCAAGTCCCTGTGGGTCTCTCCAGTGAACTCTCCTGTGAGGCTGGGAGTTCCTCCCGCTGCCACCTTAATCCCCACAGGTGTTTTCTTTTTTTCTTTTTTTTTTAAGATTTTATTTACTTATTTATATTTTAGAGAGAGGGGAAGGGAGGGAGACAGAGAGGGAGAGAAACAGGAATGTATGGTTGCCTCTCACATGGCCCTCACTGGGGACCTGACCTGCAACCCAGGCATGTGCCCTGACTAGGAATTGAGCTGGGACCCTTTGGTTCCCAGCCCTCGCTCAATCCACCAGCCAGGGCTCCCCACAGGTGTTTTCAATAGGTGGCTTGAGGATTTATTTCCTCGAGATTGTGGGTTGCGAGGTCTGCTCCACTCCCCAGGTTTTCTCCCAGTTTATCAGCGTGCAATTGAGGGACTGCCCGGTCCACCAGTCTCTGCCCCGTTGGGTCCAGGTGGGCTAGCTGCATTTTGGCTAAGTGTGCCTGCTATGGGTCTCTCTGGGCAGCTGCAGCGTTGCCAGTACTGCTCCACAAACTGCCATCTCCCTCAGCACTCTCCGCCTGGCTCTGCCCCGCTTACCAGTCTGGATGAACGTGTCTTCTTTAACTCCTTGGTTGTCGGACTTCCACTCAGTTTGATTTTCTGTCAATTGTGGCTGTTTTTGTTTTTTAAATTGTTGTTTGTCCTCTTTGGTTGTGCGAGGAGGCACAGTGTGTCTACCTACACCTCCATCTTGGCCGGTAGTCCCAGATATCTCCATTTTCCCACACCACTTTCCCCCCGCCCTACCCATGCCCACCTCCCACCTTCAATCCCACCTCCCACCTTCAATCCCACCTCCCCTTGGCTCGGTCCATGAGTCCCTTTCCCATCATTCCCACGTTATTTCCCTCTCTCCTCCCCTCTGATAACTGTCAGTTTGTTGTCGATTACAATGTCTCTAGCTATATTTTGCTTGCCAGTTTGTTTTGTTAATTAGGTTCCACTCTAGGTTAGATCATATGGTATTTGTCTTTCACCACCTGACTTACTTCACTTAGCATATATTTTCCAGTTCCATCCATGTCGTTGCGAAGGATAGGAGCTCCTTCTTTCTTTCTGATGCATAGTATTCCATTGTGTAAATCTATCATGGTTTATTGATCCACTCATTTACTGATGGGCACCTAGGCTGCTTCCAGCACTTGGCTATTGTAAATTGTGTTGCTCTGAACATTGGGGTGCATAGATTCTTTTGAATTAGTGTTTCAGAGTTCTTAGGGTATGCACCCAGCAGTAGAATTGCAGGGTAAAAGTGCAATTCCATTTTTAGTTTCTTGAGGAAATCCAATCTGTTTTCCACAGAGGTTGCACCAGTCTGCATTCCCACCAACAGTGCACTAGGGTTCACTTTTCTCCACAGCCCCGCTTGCACTTATTGTTTGTTGATTTGTTTATGATGGCCATTCTGACTGCTGTCAAGTGGTATCTCATTGTGGTTTTAATTTGAATCTCTCTAATGGCTAGAGATGCTGAGCATCCTTTTATATGTCTCTGGGCCCTCTGTGTGTCCTCCTTGAGCTACTGTCTGTTCAGGTCCTTTGTCCATTTTTTAAGTGGATTGTTTATATTCCTGGTTTGGAGACCTATGAGTTCTTTATATATTTTGGAAATCAAGCCCTTGTCCGAGATATCATTGGCAAATATATTTTCCCATACGGCAGGTTCCCTTATCATTTGTTAATGTTTTCTTTACCCATGTGGAAGCTTTTTATTTTGATGAATTCCCATTTGTTTATTCTTTCCTTTCTGCCCGTTGCTCTACGGGACATATTGGTGAAAATATTGCTGTGTGGAATATTTGAGATTTTCCTGCCTATCTTCTCCCTTAGGACTTTTATGGTATCACAACTTACATTTAAGTCTTTTACCCATCTTGAGTTTGTTTTTGTGTATGGTATAAGTCGGTGGTCAAGTTTCATTTTTTTGCATGTAGCTGTCTAGTTATCCCAACACCATTTGTTGAAGAGGCTATTTTGATTCCATTTTGTGTTTCTGCCCCCTTTTTTGAATATTAATTGACCATAGAGACTTGGGTTGATTTTGGGGCTCTCTATACTGCTCCATGGACTTGTGTGTCTGTTTTTATGCCAGTACCAGACTATTTTGATTATGGTGGCCTTGTAATATAGTTTGATGTCAGGTATGGTAATCCCACTAACTTTGTTCTTCTTTCTCAAAATTGCTTCACCTATTCAGAGTCGTTTATGGTTCCATATAAATTTTTGAAGTGTTTGCTCTGTGCCTGTGAAATATGTCATTGGTATTTTAATAGGTATCATTGGTATTTTAATTAGATTGAATCTATAAATTGCTTTGGGTAGCATAAACATTGTGACGATGTTAATTCTTCCAATCCAGGAACATGGCATATGCTTCCACTTGTTTGTATCTTCCTTAATTTCTTTCTTCAGTGTTGTGTAGTTTTCTGAGTACAGGTCTTTTACCTCCTTGGTTAGGTTTATTCCTAAGTATCTCATTTTTCTTGTTGCTATAACAAATGGAATTTTTTTTTACTGATTTCTGTTTCAGAAATTTCATTGTTCATGTCCAAAAATGCCTTTGATTTCTAAATGTTGACTTTGTATGCCACTGTTTTGCCAAATTCATTAATTAGATCGTGGAGTTTTTTTTAATATTTAAATTACTTTATTGTTCTCCAGTTACAGTTGTCTGCAATTTCCCCCTCCCCTCCAACCCTACCCTACCAAACTCATCTCCCTCCCTTGCTTCCACCCTCTCCCTTAGTTTTGTCCATGTGTCCTTTATAGTAGTTCCTGAAAACCCTTCTCCCCACAATCCTTTCCTGCCTCACTCTGGCTATTGTTAGATTGTTCTTAATCTCAATATGTCTGGTTATATTTTGCTTGCTTTTTTCTTTTGTTGATTATGTTCCAGTTAAAGGTGAGATCATATGGTATTTGTCCCTCACCGCCTGGCTTATTTCACTTAGCATAATGCTCTCCAGTTCCATCCATGCTGTTGCAAAGGGTATGAGCTCCTTTCTCTCTGCTGCATAGAATTCCATTGTGTAAATGTACCATACTTTCTTGATCCACTCATTAGCTGATGGGCACTTAGGTTGCTTTCCGCACTTGGCTATTGTAAATTGTGCTGCTATGAACACTGGGGTACATAGGTCCTTTTGGATTGGTGTTTCAGGGCTCTTAGGGTATAATCCCAGGAGTAGAATTACTGGGTCAAAAGGCAGTTCCATTTGTAATTTTCTGAGGAAATTCTGTACTGTTTTCCACAGTGGCTGTTCCAGTCTGCATTCTCACCAACAGTGCAGTAGGGTTCCCTTTTCTCCACATCCTCTCCAACACTTCTCTGTTGCTTTGTTTATGATGGCCATGCTGATTAGTGTGAGGTGGTATCTCATTGTGGTTATAATTTGCATCTCTCTGATGGCTAGTGATGCTGAGCATCTTTTCATATGTCTCTGAGCCCTCTGTATGTCCTCCTTGGAGAAGTGTCTGTTCAAGATGTTTTCCCATTTTTTAATTGGGTTTTTTTGTCTTCCTGGAGTGGAGTCGTATAAGTTCTTTACATATTTTGGAGATCAAACCCTTGTCTGAGGTATCATTGGCAAATATAATTTCCCATAAGGTTGTTTCTTTTTTAATTTTAATAATGTGTTCTTTAGCTGTGCAGAAGCTTTTTATTTTGATGAGGTCCTATTGGTTTATTCTTTCCTTTATGTCCCTTGCTCTAGGGGACATATCAGTGAAGATGTTGCTGCATGGAATGTCTGAGATTTTTCTACTGATGTTTTCCTATAGGACTTTTATGGTGTCATGACTTATATTTAAGTCTTTTATCCACTTTGAATTTATTTTTGTGTATGGTGTAAGCTGGTGCTTGAGTGTCATTTTTTTGCATGTGCTGTCCGGATTTCCCAACACCATTTGTTTGAAGTGGCTATTTTTACTCCATTTTATGATGCTGCTCCCTTTGTTGAAGATTAATTGCTCATAGAGACTTGGGTTTATTTCTGGGCTCTCTGTTCTGTTCCATTGGTCTGTCTGTCTGTTTTTATGCCAGTACCAGGCTGTTTTAATTACAGTGGCCTTGTAATACAGTTTGATATCAGGTATTGTGATTCCTCCTACTTTGCTCTTCTTTCTCAAACTTGCAGCTGATATTCAGAGTCGTTTGTGGTTCCCTATAAATTTTTGAAGTGTTTGTTCTGTATCTGTGAAATATGCCATTGGTGCTTTGATAGGGATTGCATTGGATCTATAAATTGCTTTGGGTAGTGGGGACATTTTGATGATGTCGATTCTTCTGATCCATGAGCATGGTATATGTTTCCATTTGTGTCTTCCATGATTTCTTTCTTCAGAGTTGTACAGTTTTCTGAGTACAGGTCTTTTACCTCCTTGGTTAGGTTTATTCCTAGGTATTTTTTTGTTGTTGTTGCTATATCAAATGGGATTTTTTTCCTGATTTCTGCTTCTGATGTTTCATTGTTGATATACAAAAATGCCTTTGATTTTTGGATATTTACTTTGTATCCTGCTGTTTTGCCACATTCATTTATTAGGTGGAGTAATTTTTTGGTGGAGTCTATAGGGTTTTCTATGTACACTATCATGTCATCTGTAAACAATGACCGTTTTGTTTCTTTCTTTCCAATTTGGATGCCTTTTATTTCCTCTTCTTCTCTGATTGTTGTAGTTAAAACTTCCAATACTATGTTGAGTAGACGTGACACAGTGGACAACCTTGTCTTGTTCCTGATCTTAGTGGGAAAGATTTTAGGTTTTGCCCATTGAGTATGATGTTGGCTGTAGGTCTCTCATATATGGCCTTTATTATGTTGAGGAATGCTCCCTCTATTCCCACTTTGCTGAGTGTTTTTATCATAAATGGGTGCTGTATCTTATCAAATACTTTTTCTGCATCTATCGATATGATCATGTGATTTTTGTGTTTGCTTTTGTTTATGTGATGTATTATGTTTATTGATTTGCGAATATTGTAGCATCCTTGCATTCCTGGGATGAACCCCACTTGATCATGGTGTATGATCTTTTTAATGTATTGCTGGATGCAGTTTGCCAATATTTTGTTGAGTATTTTAGCATCTATGTTCATCAGTGACAATTGGCCTGAAGTTTTCTTTCTTTGTTGTATCTTTATCTGATTTTTGGATTAGGATGATGCTGGCTTCATAAAAAGAGTTTGGGAGTCTTCCATCATTTTGGGTTTTTTGGAATAATCTCTGAAGGATGGGGTTAGCTGTTCCTTAAATGCTTTGTAGAATTCTCCTTTGAAACCATCTGGTTCAGGGCTTTTGTGTGTCATGAGTTTTTTGATTACTTCTTCAATTTTGCCTGCTGTTATTGGTTGGTTCAGGCAGTCTGCTTCTGCTTCATTCAGTTTTAGAAGATTATATTTTTCTAGAAATGTGTCCATTTCACCTAGGTTTTCAAATTTCTTGGCATACAGCTCCTCATAGTAGTTTCTTACAATCCTTTGTATTTCTGTGGTATCTGTTGTAAGCTCTCCTCTTTCATTTCTGATTGCGTTTATTTGGGTACTTTCTCTTTTTTTCTTGATTAGCCCGCTTGAAGGCTTGTTAATTTTGTTTATCTTTTCAAAGAACCAGCCCCTGGATTCATTGATCCTTAGAGTTGTGCTTTTAGTCTCTATGTCATTTAATTCTGCTCTGATCTCAGTTATTTCCTTCCTTCTACTTGCTCTGGGCTGTCTTTATTGCTGTTCCTCAAGTTCTTGTAGGTGTAGGTTTAGGTTATTTATTTGAAATGTTTCTATCTTTTTTAGGTAGGCTTGTATCACTATGAACTTCCCTGTTGGCACTGCCTTTGCTGTGTCCCATGAGTTTTGGATTGTTGTGAGTTCATTTTTATTTGTTTCCAGAAAGTTTCTGATTTCTTCCCTAATCTCATTTTGACCCATTCATTGTTTAATAGAATGCTATTAAATCTCCATGAGCTTCAGTGTTTTTGAATTTTTTCTTTGAGTGTGTTTTCTAGTTTCAGTGCCTTGTGATCAGAGAAAGTACTTGATATGATTTTAATTTTCTGAAATTTGTTGAGGCTTGTTTTGTGTCCTGTCATATGGTCTATCTTTGAAAATGTTCCATGTGCATTTGAAAAGAATGCGTATTTTGCTTTTGGGATGAAAGGCTCTCTATATATATCAGTTAAGTCCATTTCATCTAGGGCATTGTTCGCTGTCATAATATCTTTGTTGATATTTTGTTTGAAATATCTGTCCATTTTTGTCAGTGGGGTGTTAAAGTCTCCTACTCTGATAGTGCTCCTGTCAATATCTTTCTTGAAGTCCTCCAAAGTGTCCTGTGTGTATTTGGGAGGTCCTATCTTGGGTGCATATATCTTTACAATGTTTATGTCTTCTGAATGGATTCTTTCCTTTAGTATTATGAAATGTCCTTCTTATTTTCTCTTTATGGCTTTTGTTTTTAGTCTATTTTGTCAGATATAAGTATTGCTACCCCAGCTCTTTTTACTGTCCTTTTGCATGGAATATTTCTTTCCAGCCCTTCAATTTCAGTCTGTGTAGGTATTTTGTTCCGGGGTGAGTCTCTTGTAGGAAGCATATGTATGGGTCACATTTTCTTATTCATTCATCTACCCTGTGTCTTTCAATTGGAGCATTTAATCCATTTACATTTCAGGTTATTATTGATAGGTGCTTATTCATTGACATTTTACTCCCTGTGTAATTTTGTTCCTTTCTCTCTCACTGTTTTTCTTCCTCTTTATCTTAATATTTTTTAAGCTGTTTTAAAAACCACAAAGATTTAGCAAATTTTGTGAAGGGCAATGATTTGTGCAAAAATGTCACATAGGTTAATTCCTCCCCATATCTCCCAGCACTGTTCATCTCTCTGGTGCCTGGCAATTCTGTTCTAACTCTACCAAAATCACACTACCAGAGGCCTGCTATACTGCTAAAAATGCATATTATTATTCTATTTCCTAGCCCTCCCCAAAGAGACCTTTGGCATTTACCAAGGTGACTGTGCACTCAGGAAAAGAAAAGGACAGACTTTTCAGAGGTTACTGGACACTGACTCTGAACTGACATTAATTCTAAAAATCCCAAAACATCACTTTGGTCCACCAGTCACAGTGGGAGCTTATGGAAATCAGGTGATCACTGGCATTTTAACTCAGGTCTGTCACAATGGGTGAGTGGGTCTCCAAACCTATCCTGTGGTTGTATCCCCATTTCCAGAATGCATGATAGGAGTACACATACACATCAGCTGGCAGAGTCCCTGTATGGGTGGGATTCTCAACTGCAGCTTAGGTCTGTCTGACTCCAGAGATCATGTTCTCTCCACAATGCCAAATGCCCAGCAGCCTTGGAATTTATTCCTACTTTTTGCATAGTGAAGTTATGGCTAATGATCTGGTTTCTTAGTACAAAGGATATTAGAAACAACAAATTAAAAGGGGATACAAATTACAGAAAAACTGATGACAGCCATGAAGAATACACACTGACAAGTCTTGGGGAGACATACCCAACAGAAAGGAGGCAGGGACTTTTGCCCCTTGGGGATGGGGCAAAAAATGCTGCCCACAGCATGGCCCCAAAGCCAACATATTGTCACCAGCCCTTCTCAAACTTGAGTGGGCTTACCTGGAGGGATTGTTATGACACAGATTGTTGGGCCCTGTTCCCCAACAGTTTCAGATTCAGTGGGTCTTGGGTGGGCCTGAAAATGTGCATTTCTCACAAGTTCTGGGGATTGCTGATTCTGCTGGTCTAGGGTCACACTTAAAGAACCGTTGGCCTATATTCTAGTCCATGACACTACCAGGTGTTCCCATTAAAAGGGACCCTGAATCTTTAAGAAAAGAAAAGATCAATTATGCTGGGTTCCTGTGTTATACAGCCTAGGTATACAATGCATTTAAAGTAATTTTGTTCAAAGCTAGTTAGAATAAATTTTTTTGACATTTAAAGAGGTAGGGTTTGGAAATTGGAAAAATTCATCCATAAGGAATCCTGCTCACAGATCACCTGAGGAGGTGAAGGGCCTTGATTACCTCATCTAGCTTACCCTCTTAATATCTATTTTTCCCCCAACCTTGCTTTATTTCACTTCATAGCATTTATCACAACCAGACTACCTTATTATACAGTTAGTATTTGTTATTCATATATTCATTGTTTTCCTGCCCACAAAAAGTAAGGTCTATGAAGGTACACCTTGTTTTCTTTTGTTAACACAAAGTCCCTGGAATCTAGAATGTGCTTGGTACTTAGTAGGGTCTTACTAAGTAATTATTGAATGAACAAATAAATGCAGAAAACATATTGTTTTGTTATAATGTTGGTTAAAGGAGGAGTATGTATGTGGTATGGGAATGTGTGTGTGTAGTCCATATGTATGGTGTGTGTATATGTATGTAATGTTTGTTGTGTGTATGTGTAGCATATATGTGTGAGGTGTGTGTGTAGTGTCAATATGTGTGTAGTGTACAGTGTTGTGTGTGTGTATTTGGAGGGGCTGAGAGTAAAAAAAAAGAGGTTAATGGTTACCATTCAAGGAAAAGAACCCTCTTCTTTGTACCTCCTTTAAGAAAGAAGAATTTGAGGAGAGCAGTAAATTAGAGGAATTAAACTGCTATTGTGAAGAAGCTGTTTTCTTTCTTGATTCAGTTGCTAAGAATGCAATTCCCACCTTAGGACAGGGCAGAAATCCACCACAAGCACAGTACTCATACGCAGACTCAAGTTTGCCTCTGCCCGGGGTCCGCTGGCTGAAATAACAATGGTTTTTGGACAGTGCGCTGCCAGTGCCTGAAAGCTGTTGGTTTATCATCTGAGTCCAGTGTCTGCTAGCAAGGAGAGGCAGGCTGCATGGCAAACTGCCTGTACAATGACTCCCCAGTACTGCTGAGAAAAGATGAAAGTTTCTAGTGGTGAAAAAAATACACAAAAAGAGAAACCACACATTTTTCCTCCTCTTCCTTTCTTTGCCAAACTATGTAATGTTTTTCCTCACACTCTCCAATGGGTCCCACTACACACCTTCCTGACACAAAAATATTAAACCAGAAAGCCAGATTAGCTAGTCAGCTTCTCGATAGCAGATGGTGTACTTAAGGCCCCCAATGCAGAGGTCACTCACCCAAGTTAGCAGCAAAGCCAGGATTAGAATCAACTCTGTCCCTCAAGACAGCTTTCTATGATGTGCCCTGTCATCAGCTGATTTGAAGCTCTTACAAAAAGAAGTTGATGTGTTCATCTCGTGGGCACAGTGTCTGGTATATAATAGATGCCAAGAAATATCTGAGGAATAAATGTATGAATAACTCATCTGTTCCTAAATGTGCTCTGCAGGATGTAGTATAATTATGGATGACATAATGAATATCTCTGTTGAGGTTGGAAAGAGAAATAGACATGATAGAGAAATTATAGAAGAATATTTAGGTCTGTTATAGAGCTAAAGAAAATTAATTTTATGAGGTCAGTGCTTTCCAGGGCCCAGTCAGTAGTTGTTGGGTCCGGACACTCAATCTTGACAATGCACTCATGGTTGAGTGTTAGGGACCTGCTCAAGCTAACCAAACTCCAAAGAGGCCAGAATGCAATGAGTTGATTTTTAGTGTGCCAAAGGGACTGGGTATTTCAATTAGCCAATCATTCATTCTGTCACTCCAAAACTTAACACCATAAAATATCATTCAAAAAGTTATTATTTTTTTTTTTCTTTTGCCCGGCTGGTGTAGCTCAGTGGATTGAGCGTGGGCTGAGAACCAAAGAGTCCCGGTTCGATTACCAGTCAGGGCACATGCCTGGGTTGTGGGCCAGGTCCTCAGTGAGGGCCATGTGAGAGGCAACCATACATTGCTTTCTCCCTCTCTTTCTCCCTCCCTTCTCCTATCTCTAAAAATAAATAAATAAAATCTAAAAAAAAGTTATTTTTTAATAGAAGTTAAGCTCCAGGAGGACTGGCATCTTTCCATTTCTTTTTCACTGCTTGTATCCCAGGCACCTAAAAGCGCTTGGCCCAAAGCATATAATCAATGAATATTTGTTGACTGAATGAAGAGTTATTTAATCAACATAAAATTAGGACAAGGAAAATTTGTTTGATTGTCCTGTTGGTGTTGATAAGCTTATGTGGACTGATACAGCTATTTTAATAGCATTTTCTCTGCTACAAAAATGCAGCTGCTAAGCATGGGTATGTGTCCTTACTTTATTGTCCTTGTGCTTACCAAGCACAGATCTGGTATTGTCCTTACCATATCTGTCCTTGGGTTTGCACATTCTTTTTTTTTAAATTATATGTTATTGATTATGCTATTGCAGTAGTCTCATTTTTTTCTCCCCTTTACTCCCCTCTGCCCTACACCACCCCTTCCACCAGCATCCCCCCCGCCACACCTTAATTCATGTCCATGGGACGTACATATAAATTCTTTGGCTTCTACATTTCCTATACGAATTTTAACCTACCCTTGTCTATTTTGTACCTACCATTTATGCTTTTCATTCCCTAAACCTTTTCCCCCATTCTTCCTGCTCGTCCTTCCCATTGATGATCCTCCATGTGATCTCCATTTCTGTGATTCTTTTCCTGTTTAGTTGTTTGCTTAGTTTGTTTTAGTTTTTGAGTTTTTAGGTTCAGTTGTTGATAGTTGTAGGTTGTTGTCATTTAACTGTTCATATTTTTTATCTTTTTCTTAGATAAGTCCCTTTAACATTTCATACAATAAGGGTTTGGTGATGATGAACTTCTTTAACTTGATCTTATCCGGGAAGCACTTTATCTGTCCTTTCATTCTAAATGATAGCTTTGCTGGATAGAGTAATCTTGGATGTAGGTCCTTGCCTTTCATGACTTTGAGTACTTCTTTCCAGCCCCTTCTTGCCTACAAGACTTCTTTTGAGAAATCAGCTAGTAGTCTTACGGGAATTCCTTTGTAGGTAACCATCTCCTTTTCTCTTGCTGCTTTTGAGATTCTCTCTTTATCTTTAATCTTCGGTAATGTAACTATGATGTGCCTTGGTGTGTGCTTCTTTGGATCCAACTTTTTTGGGACTCTCAGAGCTTCCTGGAGCGCCTGGAAGTCTATTTCCTTCACCAGGTTGGGGATGTCATCCTTCATCATTTTTTCAAATAAGTTTTCTACTTCTTTCTCTTCCTCTTCTCCTGGCACCCCTATGATTCGGATTTGGATATTGGAATGTTTAAAGTTGTCCTGGAGGCTCCTCAGCCTCTCCTCATTTTTCTGAATTCTTGTTTCTTTATTCTGTTCTGGTTGAATGTTTATTTTTTTCCTTCTGGTCCAAATCATTGATTTGAGTCCGGGTTCCCTTCCCATCACTGTTGGTTTCCTGTACATTTTCCTTCATTTCATTTTGCATAGCCTTCACTTTTTCCTCTATTTTGCAACCATACTCAACCATTTCTGTGAGCATCCTGATTACCAGTGTTTTGAATCCTGCATCTCATGGATTGGCTATCTCTTCATTGCTTAGTTCTATTTTGGGGGTTTTGATCTGTTCTTTCATTTGGGCTATGTTTCTTTGTCTCACAGCAACTATTACATTGTTAGTGGCAGAGTCTTAGGTATTCACCAGGGCGGGGCAACCCACATCACTGTGTCATGGCGCTGTATGTAGAGGAGGGGTCCAAGAAGGAACAATGCCACTTGATAAGGTTGTCCAGCTTTCAATCACTTCCCCCACTACCCACAAGCAAATGGGGCTCTTCTGGTGCTGATTCCCAGGTGGCTGGCTTTCTGTACATTCTAGGACCCTGTGGGTCTCTCCAATGAACTCTCCTGTGAGGTTGGGAGTTTTTCTCCACAGGCACAACCCCCACAGGTTCTTAACAGCCAGGGATGTTGAGGCTTTCCTTTCCTGCACTAGAACCCTAGTTTGCTTGGTCTGTCTTATTCCCCAGTTGCTCCTCCCGTTTTATCCACACAAAAATGTGGGACAGCCTGGTCCACAAGTCACTGCCTTGCCAGCCCCAGTCCTCCAGCTGCTGCCTCACCTGCCTGGTCCTCTAGCTACCACCTTTCCATGGGTCCTCTCTGTCTCAACTGCCTGTGTCCACCCCTCTTACCAGTCTGAATGAATGTTTCTTCTTTAACTCCTTGGTTTTCAGACTTCCATAAAGTTTGATTTTCTGGCAGTTCTGGTTATTTTTTTGTTTTTAAATTTGTTGTTGTTCCTCTTTTTGTTGTGCAAGGAGGCAAAGTGTTTCTATCTACTTCTCTATCTTGGCCAGAAGTCTGAGTTCACACATTTTTTTCTTCATGGAAGCTACAAGCCAGTTGTAACTTTTTTGGTCACACTCACTGCTCAATCCTCCTAATGGCTACACCTTGGACCCTGGTCACCTTCCTTGAAAAGGGGTGAGCTGAAGCCTCCCCAACTGCCCATTTCTATCTCTTGGGAGTTTTATTCAGCACGTGTTGATTTATCCTTGTTTTTTCCACAAAGGGTAATGGAGTTTCCAAGTTCATAGACTATAACAAGCATTCAGAAGGAGTCATGGAAGGTATATGCAGCCAGGAAGTAAAAACAAACAAACAAACAAACAAACAAACAAACAAACCCTGTGTTCTGCCTCCAGACATGAATAACTAGCTGTCAGCTCTACCATTCACTGTCAATTCTAATTATCATGTTCATGATGCCTTATAGTTTAACAATACTCTTCCACAAGATACCTCTTGAACTGATGCTCATAATAACTACCGGTCATAGATAAAGCAGTTATGATAGAACAATTTCACAGAGGACATAGTAGCACTGAGGTTCAGTGCCTTGACTAAATTGGCATTGCTAATAAAGTACATAACAAGAGTTTGTTGTGACTTCATAGGCTACAATCCAGAAATCTCCCATTCTAACCTCTGCCTTTATAAACTGAGGATTTTATTAAGAGTTAGCTTGAAGGAGAATGTGGTGACTGAGCCCAGTGATGTGTCCAGGTCCCATTAGATAAGAAGATCAGCAATAAAGTGACAATTAAAAAATTTAAAAGGTATGCATGCACAAGAATAAAGAGAACAGAAAAAGAAACAATGATGGACAATAAATGTCAACATAATTTTATATTATTTTTTTATTGTTTTCAGTTACACTTGTCCCAATTTTTCACACAGTGTTCTCCACTGACCTGCATACTGCACATCCCACAGTTAATCCCCACCCTGTTGTCCATGTCCATGGGTCCTCGATACATGTTCATTAACTAGCCCCTTCCCCATCTTTCCCCTATTATGCCCCTCCCCCTCCTCTGTGATCACTGTCAGTTTGTTCCTTATTTCCATCTCTCTGATTCTATTTTTCTTATTTGTTTTCTTCTTTAGGTTCCACTTAAAAGTAAGATCACATGTATTTGTCTTTCACTGCTGGGCTTATTTCACTTTCACTTAGCATAATACTCTCCAGTTCCATCTGTTGGGAGCCACCTATACCCATTTCTTGGCAAGGCCAGAATGGGTGAGATGCCTCTGCACAGCAGAAGCGACCATTGGCAGTCCTCCTACAAGTCCCTCCCTTTACATGCTTGCTTTTGTTAAATAATTGGTAGTAGGATTCTTAGATATTGGCACAGTTTCTTATGATGTTCCTTGAATGACTTACTGACCACCAAGCCCCTGGCTAATACTGCCCATGAAAAGGTTAAAGAAGAATAAGTTTTAGCAGGACAGCAGCCAAAATGCCTCCTGAACAATTAACACTTGCAAGCTTAAAGTTTATTTAGAGCCACAACCCCCCCTAATATAGCGAATGTCCTTAGGTAAGAGACTATCTGACTCTGAAAGCAGCCGTTTGTTCTCATAGTGAAATCTGAAATGTTCTGTATTTTTTCTAAATTGCTCATGTAACTTTTTTTGCCTGGATGATTTGCTACTTGCACCTGCTTTTTTCTCTCACACTGATTATAAAAAACTTCCTATAAAAATAAAGAGAACTTTTTTGTGGTTGTCAGTCTGGCCCCAGAGAGGCCCGGCTGGCCTCTGGAACTCCAGAGAGAGGGTGTCCGGATCCGTTCCCCTGTCCCCTGGCACTCCACTGAGGGTGCTGGGTCAAGTTCCCCTTCACCTCTACCTGTCCATCCTTCGGGTATCTGGAGACCCGCGGAGGCTGGCTCTCTGCATCCATCCATGCTGTGGGAAGTGTAGGAGTTCCTTTCTTTCTGCTGTGTAGTCTACCACTGTGTAAATGTACCACAGTTTTTTGATATACTCATTTACTGATGGGCACTGAGGATGTTTTCAGCATTTGGCTATTGTAAATAATGCTGCTATGAACATTGGAGTGCATAGGTTCCTTTGAATTGATATTTCAGAATTCTTACGGTATAATCCCAGCAGTGAAACCACTGGATTAAAGGCAGTTACTTGTTTAGTTTTCTGATGAAATCCCATACTTTTTCCACAGTGGCTACACCATTCTCAAATTCCACCAACAGTGTACTAGGGTTTCCTTTTTTCCACAACCTCTCCAGCACTTCTTGTTCGTTGACTTCTTTATCATGATCATTTAGACTATGAAGTGGTATCTCACTGTGGTTTTAAATTGCATCTCTCTGATGTCTAGTGATGCTGAGCATCCTTTCATATGTCTCTGGGCCCTCTGTATGTCCTACTTGGAGAAGTGTGTGTTCAGGTCCATTGCTGATTTTTTAATTGGGTTGTTTGTCTTCCTGGAGTGGAGTCGTGTGAGTTCTTTACATATTTTGGAGATCAAACCCTTACCTGAGATATCATTGGCAAAAATGTTTTCCATATGGTTGGTTGTCTTTTCATTTTAATGCTATTTTCTTTAGCTATGCAGAAACATTTTATTTTGATGAAATTCTATTTGTCTATTCTTTTTCCTTTATGTCCCTTGCTTTAGGGGTCATATCGGTGAAAATATTACTGCATGGAATATCTGAGATTTTCCTGCCTATGTTCTCCTCTAGGACTTTTATTGTAACATAACTTATAATTAAGTCTTTTATTCATCTTGAGTGCAAGTATGGTGCAAGTTGGTGGCTGAGTTTCTTTCTTTCTTTTTTTTTTTTTTCCACATGTAGCTGTCCAGATCTCCCAACACCATTTGTTGAATAGGCTATTTTGATTTCATTTTATGTTTCTGATCCCTTTTTGAATATTAATTGACCATAGAGACTTGGGTTTATTTCTGGGCTCTCTATTCTGTTCCATTGATCTGTGAGTCTGTTCTTATGCCAGTACCAGACTGTTTTGATTACAGTAGCCTTGTAAAACAGTCTGATTATTAGGTATTTTGACCCTTCTTATGTTGTTCTTCTTTCTCAAAATTGCCACAGCCATTTGGAGTCATTTACAGTTCCATATATATTTTTGAAATATTTGTTCTATATCTGTGAAGTATGTGATTGGTATTTTAATAGGGATTGTGTTGAATCTATAAATTGCTTTGGACAATATGGACATTTTGATTATGTTAATTCTTCTAATCTATGAAATTGGAATATGCTTCCATTTAGTTTTGACTTTCTTAATTTCTTTGATCAGTTTTGTGTAGTATTATGAGTACAAGTCTTTCACCTCCTTGGTAAGGTTTATTCCTAGGTACTTTATTTTTCTTGATGCTATAGCAAATGATTTTTTTTCCAATTTCTGATTCTGATATTTCATTTTTGATGTCTAAAAATGCCTTTGATTTCTGAATATTGACTTTGTATCCTGATGATTTGCCAAATTCACTTATTAGATTGAGCAGTTTTTTGGTGGAATCTGTAAGGTTTTCTCTGTACACTATCATGTTATCTGCAAACAGGGACAGTTTTATTTCCTCCTTTCCAATTTGGATGCCTTTATTTCTATTTATTGTCTGGTTGCTGTGGCTAGGACTTCCAATACTATATTGAATTGAAGTGGTGAAAGCAGATATCCTTGTCTTGTTCCTGATCTTAGTGGGAAAGCTTTTAGTTTTTGCCTATTGAGTATGATGTTGGCTGAAGTTTTCTCATATATGGCCTTTATTACGTTGAGGAATGTGCTCTCTACTCCCACTTTGCTGACTGTTTTTATCATAAATGGGTGCTGTACCTTATCAAATACTTTTTCCACATCTATTGATATGATATTTGATTTTTGCTTTTGCTTTTGTTTCTATGATGTATTATGTTTATTGATTTGTGAATATTGTACCATCCTTGCATCCCTGGGATGAATCCCACTTGATCATGGTGTATGATATGTTTATTGTATAGCTGGATGTGGTTTGCCAATATTTTGTTTAGGATTTTAGCATCTATGTTCATCAGCAATATTCACCTGTAGTTTTCTTTCTTTGTTGTGTGTTTATTTAGTTTTGGGATTAGGATGATGCTGGCTTCATTAAAAGAGCCTGCGAATCTTCCTTCTTCTAGGGCTAGTTTCCTTCTTTCCTAAAGGGCTAGTTTCGCATGCAAGGCCTGTACCTAATCTTTTATTTTTATGAGAAAGGATCATGACCCTGGCATAAACAAAGAGGATTTAGACCGGTGAAAAGACACATTCTTTCATTATATGTCTTTTTGAGCCTTTCTTACTGTCTGAGGGAAGTGGCCGTGGCTGACACCTAACAGGAGAATGTGGATATTAGACCTACAAACTATAGAACAACATTAGAGATTTTATTCTATTCACCAGAGGTTTAGCAGAAATATATTTGGAACAAAAAACAAAATTTAAGTAAACTAGTATTTTTAAGCTTGATTCTGTAAAAGAGGAAGGGGTATTAGTCTATCGCAAACACTTTATGTCTTAAAGCAATAATGGGTAAATAATATGATACTTTAGAAACTATTTCTATTTGTATTATTAGGTATTTAGGAAGGTACTATTCATATTTTTTCTTTATAGTTTCGGGTTTTTTTCTAAAAAACATTCTTGAGTTGTTGATGGAAACATTAGTCAAACCTTTTATTTTCAATTTGGATACCTGTTAAGCTTTTATTATTTTACCAATTATTCTAGTTATAATTTCCAATACCATATTCTATAAAAGTATCCCTGTCTAAATCTGATCCTAGTATGATCTTAACTATGCTTATGTGGTAAGCAAGAAGTGAGATACTAGCCCTAGAATGTTATTTCCTACTACCTAACTTTTTTAAATAAATGTAAACAGTTCCTTTATCTAGGGGATATTTTGAAGTAATATATCTGAGGGTACACTGAAATTTAAGAGACAGGAAAACTCACTTTAACATAGTTGAGTGGAAAGGACACAGGATTGAATTTATTTAGCTTGTCTACTCGAACCAAAACATTTAAGAGATTATACACTTCTTCAGGGTTGGGGAAAGTCCCCTTCTTAGTTATAGAAATATAAGCAAAATAGAAATCGTTTTTTCAAAACCAAGTACACTGGGTCATCCTAGACACTAAATGCGGAGGAGGGTGGTCCAAGAGGGACATGGGAGGAAAGTGCAGGCAGCCAAGTGTGAGAGGGAAGTGTGGCTTGCAGTGCTATATCTTAAAAGTGATTTGACTTCCCCTTAAGGCCTCGGTTTGTGCCAGGCAAACGCCCTATAAGCGGCCTCCGGCTGGCGCCTGGTGCGCCGGCTAAGTCCCGCCCTCACAGCTGCCCAGAACCACAGCCTGGGAGGGGGCAGGCCAAGCTAATAGAGTTGGCCTGCAGGGGAATTTATCCGGTGCACCAGGAGGCAAGGGGAATGAGCACCCTCTCCGCCACGCCCTGACTTAGGTGGGAAGATCGTGTGCCACGGATGCACTGGCAGAGAGACTAGTCCCTCTGTGTTGCAAATGTGTACGCAAACGCCAAAGCTATGCTTCAGGCGCGCACTTCCCTGCCTGCCCTGAGTTAACTAGGTGGGGCCCTGACGCTTCCCGAAGCTGCAGCAAAGCCACAGGGGAAGGATTTAGCTAGCGCGTGTGGGTCATTTTTGCTTGTATTCTTGATTATGGGGAATTTTGCTATTGCTAAAACCAGATATTCCTTCTCTGGGGAGGAAAAATGTAAAACGCTTTCTGTCTCTCTTTGCTAAAGGGATTGGAAAGAAACAATTCTTCAGGTTAATGATTAAAAGCGGCCAGTCTTTTGGAATGTAAGCCAGATTTGGAATTCCTGGCTGTAAAAATATGGAACGCCTCACGAATATGTGTGTCATGAGATGAAAAGGTTTGAAAATGACTGGCCTAGGAATGCCAGGAGTTTGAAGTTTTAGTGTGTTTTTTGGGGGTGAGGGCAGGAAGATAGAAATATTTGTTAAATACATTGCAAGCTCAGCTTTAAAAAAATAAAAATAAAATAAACTTGTAGTTATTCTGAATTAAAGAAACAATGCTTACCTAATTATAGA
Source organism: Micronycteris hirsuta (assembly GCA_004026765.1). NCBI lineage: Eukaryota > Metazoa > Chordata > Mammalia > Chiroptera > Phyllostomidae > Micronycteris > Micronycteris hirsuta. The sequence continues at coordinate 91,028 of PVJI01004250.1, read as the reverse complement.
ATATTCATTTTTGTAATAATTATTTTTAAAGATGAGTTAGGGCCTTTATATATATATATATTTTTTTTTAAACAAATGGTTCTAGAGCCTAATTATTTAGCCACATTCAAGAGTAAATTATTTTTCTGAGTCTCAGCATCTTCTTAGGGTAAGTGGATATAGATATGATAGAAAAGATTAGCAAGTGGATATAGATATGATAGAAAAGATTAGCAAGGATTTCTTTCTAACCATGAGATTCTTATGCTTTCTTGCCTCTAGTGAGTGATTCTGTTTTTCTAAATTTGTGGATTAAAATATTATTCTGAATTACATTTAAATTGAAAGTAAAGGCTAATCCCCAGTGTCTTAATTGTAAATTGCAGGAAAAAATTTGAAATTCACACCTTTTAAAGTATTATATGAAGTATCATATATATATAATACCACATATAATAAGTATTATTTATATATATTCAATATATAAAGTATTATATAATACATAAAAAGTATTTATATTTAATATATAAAGTATTATGACTATATACTTTATAACTATAACACTTTATGACTTTAATATATGACCACTATATGATTATAGTCTTACAATCATATAGTATTGAGTTAATAATTCCTGGCTGAACAAAAATGCCTTTGGTAGTAATACTGGATCTCCCTAAGATTAAAAAGCTGAATGGGACATTGTTCCTTCACTATATATCCCGCCCTCCTGATAGTTGCTGTAGCTTGTAGGCTTTGTCTAAATTTTTTGGCTCCTTTGGTGGGGCATCCCACGAGGAGGAACACTCCCAGAGTTGGAGTAAGGAGCACTGGCTATGAGGTTTTTCTTCCGGCCGGGCTGTGGGCAGAACTTTCATAGCTGGTTCTTCTACTACATCATAGAAGACTTCCTCCTCTGAGCTAGACTCCTTATCTTCCCCTGCAACCAGATCTGATCTCTCGGCAGGTTTGGGCAGGAGAGCAGTCCTGACCAGCTCCCAGGTTATTAAGTTTTGAGCTCCGACAGAAACACCACTGTCTTGTAAAGATCGTAATTTTTTGCCTACATCTTCCCAAACCCCAGTATCAAGAGTACCTTTATCAAGAAAAGCAGGGAAATATTTTCTGATGGTTCGTAAAAATTGAATGAGATGCCCCTCCTGAGAAGCTGTTGTAACACCCACAGGTACACTTCCTGGTCTTAGATAAGCCAGAGCTCATTGTTCTTAAAAGGATTTACCTCTTAGTTCTTGATCACTGACCTTTCAAACTCCGGCCACCTGAGCTAAATCCTGACTAGTTAGCTAGGGTGTGGCCAGTTGAAATGTGCCACTAATGAAAACAGGCAGGGCGAGGAGGATTGGATTTTCCAAGCTCCCTCCCCCAGCCCATGGGTCTCGGGTCTTCCCCAAGCGTTTAAGACTGCTAGTGGGGTGGGAATGCCTTGTCTTGGGAGCTCGGCTAGATGTCTGGAGCTCCCCTCCCATATAAACTCTCCAGTATTAGACTTCACTAAACAAAGCAATCTTCGGTGTCCTGTCGAAACCGAAACACTCATTCACTATCCGCCCCTCTTGAGGCAGGTGGACAGAGACAAAAGAACAGGATCAAAAGAAAGCCGCAAAACGCAGGCTGGCAGAGTCTCACCAGGTTTTTTGTATATTTTTAAAGCTGATTAAATGAAAAGATCTTTGCGCTCTCTCTCAGGCCTATACCTAGTTGGGGATTATGCCACGGGGAGTGGACACGTGTGTGTATTTCATGGTGTGCCTCCCGTTGCGTGGGCTTTTGCTTGCGGCTGGCGGGAAACCTAGTGTTCTGTCCTGGCCCACGTCCAGCTTATCCTGTCACGGCTGCCTTCCAGCGGCGAGTGCCCTCGTGGCCCTTAAGTGCTCGACCGGTGCCTGCGTGGGTGCGGCAAATGCTTGAGAGGGAGCAAAGGACTATCATTATTATTATTATAAAAAGCATAGCCTGAAAAGAGTCACAAAGAGGGTTGCGACTCAGGAAATTACTGGTTTCTATCCTGAATCCAACACATCCTACGGTTCTCGACTGTTGGTCCTTACCTGGACGATTGCACTCATTCTTCCCCCATGTTGATGCGCTGACCAATGGCGGCGGCTCGTAGCCCATCTGTCTCTGTCCTGGGCACCAGATGTCACGAATCCCGACCAGCAGGATTCGTATGCCATGGCTGCATGTAAATAATTTTACATGTAATTTTACAATGGACTAGAAATTCCAGGACTATGCATACCCTCCATTATGATCTTGGAGAGGCCCCGAGCCTTGGGTCCAGGGGTTTTTATTTCTGTTCTCCAGGACATTACCTCAGAATGGTATTCATTAACTATGTATAGATTGTAGATTTGCTTTAGGTGGTAGACAACCCAGAAGGTACATCAAAAGGGTTATGCGAAGACAAGAGGTATAGCTGAACTTTGAAAGTATTAGCATTGGTCTAAGGAGGCTAGTTAAGCATTAGCATTTGTTCTTTTGATCTAGGGAGAGAGAGGTTTCTTAGCAAGAGCAAGGTTTTATTTTAAATCTAAGAAACATGTTAGCCTGATTCCCCACAAGAAATTCTGCTACCCCACGCGTGGGTCCACGCATGCCAGTTTGTGCTTATCACGAGAGTCTTTGCTCATGTATGAGTGAAAGCACAGGGCTACGCTTCCCTTACTGTGGGTTTAAGAATTTCCTTTAAAGTTCTCTTTCATTACTTGTTCAAATAAGTGTTCAATCCCTTGGTCTTCCTCTTCTTCTTCTGGCATCCCTATGACCGGGATGTTGGGACGTTTACAGGTGTCACAGAGGTCCTAAGCCTCTCCTCATTTTCTCCATTCTTTTCTGGTTGAATAGTTTTTTCTTCCTTCTGGTCCACACCATTGAGTTGAGTCCCAGTTTCCTTCCCATCACTGTTGGTTCTCTACATTTCCCCTTATTTCTCTTAGCATATTCTTCTTTTCTTCATCTAATTTGTGACCAAATTCAACCAATCCTGGGAGCTTCCTGATTACCAGTGTTTTGAACTGTGCATCTGATGCATCTGATAGATTGGCTATCTATCCATCGCTTAGTTGTATTTTTTCTGGTGTTTTGTTCTGCTCTTTCATTTGGGCCATTTTTTTTCTCGGTGTACCTGTTACTTTAAGGGGAGAGCCTTAGGTGTTCACTAGGGTGGGGCAGCCTACGTTGTTGCTGTGCTGTGATGCTGCCTGTGGGGGCAGGGCCTAGGAGGGAACAATGGCGCTTGCTCCACTTTCTTCTGGCTCCTAGTCACTTTCCCCCAGTGAGCTCTCCTGTGAGACTGGGAGTTGCTCCTGCTGCTGCCTCAACTCCCACAGATGTTTTCAATTGGTGGTTTGAGGCTTTTTTCCCCCTCAATGGTGGGTTGCACAGTCTGCTCCGCTCTGCAGCTCCTTCTGGTTTATCTGTGCAGGACTGAGGGACCACCCAGTCCACCTGTCTAGGCCCCCCTGGTTCCCGTGGGCTTCTCCAGGTGTGCCGGCTGTGGGTTCTGCTGAGTGCACCGGCCTTGTTTTGGCCAGGTGTGCCCGCCATGGGTCTCTCTGGGCAGCTGCAGTGTTGCCCGTACCTCTCCACAGACCGCCCTCTCACCCCGCGTGCTCTCTGTCCGGCTTCACCCCACTTACCGGTCTGGGTGAACATATCCTCTTTAACTCCTTGGCTGTGGGACTTCTACTCAGTTCGATTTTACTGTCCATTCTGTTTGTTCGTTTTGTTTTTTAAATAATTGTTTTCCTGTTTTGGTTGTGCGAGGAGGCACAGTATATCTTCCTATGCCTCCATCTTGGCTGGAAGTCCAAGAAAATGTTTGATATTATTTCAATTCTCTTGAATTTATTGAGGTTTGTTTTGTGTCCTGTCATGGAGACCATCTTTGAAAATGTTCCACGTGCATTTGAAAAGAATGTATATTTTGCTCTTTAGGATGAAAGTTTCTATATATATGTATCTCTTAAGCCCATTTGATCTCGGGCGTTGTTCAATGCTGCAATATCCTTATTGACAGTTTGTTTGGAAAATGTATTCATTTTTGACAGTGAGGTTTTAAAATCCCCTAGTATAAGTGTGCTGCTGTCTATATCCTTCTTGAATTCTCTAAGATTTTCATTATATATTTGGGTGCTCCTATGTTGGGTGCATATACGTTTACAATGTTTATGTTTTCTTGATGGATTCTTCCCTTGAGTATTATGAAGTGTCCTTCTGTGTCTCTATGGCTTTTGTTTTGAAGTCTATTTTGTCTGATATAAGTATTGCTGTAATAGCTTTTTATTCCTCCCCATTTTCTTGGAATATTTTTTTATAACCCTTTACTTTCAGTCTGTGTAGGTCTTTCTTCTTAGGTGCTTCTCTTGTACAGTCATGTTTTCTTCTCTTGTAGGGTCATATATGGGTCATGTTTTCTTACTCATTCAGCTACCCTATGTATTTGACTGGAGCATTATCCATTAACATTTAAGGTTATTAATAATAGGTATTTATTAATTTTTCCCCTTTGTACCTGAGTACCTCTCTCTCTCTCTCGCTCTTTCTCTTCCTTTCCTTAAAGCAGTCCGTTCAGCATGTCTTGCTGTGCTGGTTTGGTGGAGGTGTATTCTTTCAGTCTTCTTTCCCAGTGCTGGTCTCGGAAATGCTTTATTCCACCTTCCATTTTAATTAAGAGCTCACTGGGTAAAGTAGTCTTGATTGCAGGCCTTTGATTTTCATTACTTGGAAAATTTTTTTGCCATTCTTTTGTGTCTTGTAGTGTTTCCATTGAGAAATCAGCAGCTAGCCTTATCAGACCTCCCTTGTATGTTACTTCTTGTTTCTCTCTTCTGCTTTTAAGATTTTTTCTTTGTCTTTAAATCTTGGCATTTTAATTGTGATGTGTCTTTGAGAAGGCCCTTTGAGTTCACCTTGATTGTGATCCTCTTTGCTTCTCAAACTTGATGATTTTTCCCCTCTCCAGGTTCAGAAAGTTTTCTGTCATTTTTTTCAAACAGGTTTTCTGTCCCTTGTTCCTTTTCTTCTCCTTCTGGTATTCCTATGACTCAAATGTTTTTGCATTTCATGTTGTCTTCACGTTTTTTGAGACTTTTTTCAAACAGCTTCTCTACCCGGGTATTTCTTTCTACCTTGTCTTCCAGCTCACTAATTCAGTCCTCTGCTCCATCCAACCTGCTTGTAATTCTTTCTAGTGTATTTTTTTATTTCATAAATTGTATTCTTCATTTCTTTCTGGTTCTTGTTTATAGTTTCTATTTCCTTTTTCATACTGTTGTATTTCCCACTCAGCTCCTTGTAGCTTTCTGTGAGTTCCTTGAGCATCCTTATAACCATTCTTTTGAATTCTATGTTTGATAGTTTGCTTGCATCTATTTCATTTAGCTCTTTTACTGTGGAGTGTTCCATTCCTTTCAATTGCAGGTTCTTTCTTTGTCTCCTCATTTTGGGTAATTCTTTTTGTTTGTTTCTGTGACTCCTAGTGCTCTACTTTGCCAGCTGTCTTTGTAGGGTGAACTTCTATGGTAGGAGTTCTGTGGGACTCAATGGTGTGTTCTCTTTGATCTCCTTGTCTGAGTGTTCTAGGGTTGCCCTTTCTTCTCTTTGTGTGGACTCTCTTATTGTACTTGGGTTTTATCTGTTGGTGGCTTCTATGTTGATGGGTTCTATCTTCAAGTGGGTTTACCAGCATTCACAACTCTCACCTTGTCTTGTATGTAATCAGGGACAGGGCAAAGGTAAAATTGAGTAAGACAGTGGGAGAGTATTCTATGGGATTTAAAGTACCAACAAGTAGAGAACAGATAGGAGATGCTTTGGAGAAGTACAGCGATAATCATGACATTTCACCCAACTAGCCACTTTTTATAGAAGGTAAAAAAGAGATAAGACTCTTATTAGAGGGGAGAAAGAATGCGAGCTAAATCCAGAAAATTGAGTGCTTGTACAAGGTTAGATAGAGAGATATAGTGAGAGTAAAAGATAGAAAGTAGGCATAGAGTGTGAGAGAATAAAGTTAACCATTACAATAATACAGCTCAGGAAGATAGTGAAATGGGCCAAGACCGGTGGTGGGGGGGTGCTGTGTAGGATTTACAATAATATGGAACAACAATTATTTACAATAATAGAGGAACAACAATAATATGACAAGAAATATATGATCTGAATAAAAAGAATAGAAAGTAAAGGATCAATAATAGTGTGTTATTGGAATACAAGTGAAGTGAAAGAAGAAAAATTAAATGCAATGTGAAAGGAGGGACAAAGAAAGCTCATCAAACAATGCAATTAAACAAAACAAAACTAAACAGAAAGAAGAGAAATAATAAAATAGAAGAAATAAAATTATGAAAGAAATAATAATAAAAATAACATGCAAGTTCTGTAAGATAGCAAAGTGAAATTTGTCTCAGTTTCTCAGTTGTCGATTTTTGGGGGAAAAAAAGCTATCTGCTAACTTTAAACCAACCAAGTGAGTCCTGTTGGTCTTCCTATATGCTGCAGGCAGAGAGAGGCTGGGCTTTGCTTTTTTCCTTTCCCTGTGTTTTTTTGAGGATGGGGGTTAGGTCTGGGCTGCAATATTCACAGGTACCCAGCCTCCAGTTCAAGACCTGAGAGCACTGTGTGGCCTCCACTATCCATCTGAGCCAGGCTGGCACCTTGAATCCACCATGTTGTGTCACTTATGCGGTGCACCGATTAGGAGCAACTCACACCCCTCCTTTTCCCTCTTTGCTGGCCCCACTACTGTGCAGGAGAGGTCCTTGCACAGCAGCTGCATACCGTTGTCTTTTTTTAGCGAATTTCCATGCCGGTGTGGCGTGACTTTTTCTCTCATCAAGTTAGTGAGATTTTCTGTCATTATTTTTCATGCAGGTTTTCTATCCCTTGCTCCTCTCTTCTCCTTCTGGTATGCCCATCATAAAGATATTATTATGTTTCATGTTGTCCTGTAGCTCCCTTTGTTACAGAACAGACCCGTGGAGGAGGGGAATAATATACTATTACCGAATGCACGCCTGCTTCTCTCAGGGCCTCCCTGTACCAAGTTTGCCTTGCCCGCCACCAGGGAATTGTGTGTCTCAATGCCAGAGACTGGTGAAAAGGAATGGAATTATTTATTCAAAAGTTATACAAACTTAAGAGTAATGACTTAATGTCTTCATTGAGATCCCAAAGTCCCTTAGAATACCCACAAATGCACACAGTCCTTCCTTCCCCCCTGCCCAGTCTGGGGTACTGTATCTCAAGAAAAGAAATAGAAGTACATGGCTCAGGTAGCTCCTGCAGTTCCCAGCACCATCAGCTGTGTCACCTCCATAATCTCCAGTTAATCCAGAACCACGTGGCACCTTCTCAGGGTGTCACCAGCAAGAATCCTTTCACCCCTTTTCTTCCCAGCAAGATCTCTCCTGCTTCCTAAGCCACATGGCAAAAGGGAGCACCCCAGAGCCGCATGGTCCCAACATTTGCCAAAGCTATGTGGTCCCAACCCAACATGGTTGCTGCACCTGGATATAAATCCGAGTGCCAATCTTCCCCTGAAGTCCCATTTCTGACTCCTCCCACAATCAGCTACACCTGCCAGCATTCCCATATTTTTCAAGCTTTTCTGGGCTGCCATAGTAAGTCCGGGCAGGTGTGGCCCCATGGCACAGAGCCAATCATCTCCAAGCTCTCACGCAGGCTCTGTAACCGGGGGGAGTTGCCTCCCAGTTATGCCATGGGTTGAAGTCACTCCTATCTCCCTGGCTCAAAGCATGGCCACAGCTATTTAATATATCTATGAAACCAGTTAAAAGTTATACATATGTTAAATGAGCATGCCAGAGGTTAGCTGAAAAACTGTTGCTATGCAAAACAACTCTCAATGGCCCTGCTCCATGTGTTTCATCCCCCAGTTCAGACTTGTGGGGGTGAGGACATCATATATATGTGTATGTGTGTGTATATATATATATATATATAATTATTATTTTTTTTAAAAATATTTCCTGGACATCCTGAGTTCTGGACACCATTACAAATCCCTACTTGGGGGCCCCCTGGTTGTATCCTGTATCACCTTAACCCTCTTAATTCTCTTTGAATCTTTTTTTATTTTGTTACTCAGTCTGGGAAATTTTTTCTACCTTGTCCTCCAACTCTCTGATTTGATCCTCTGCTTTATCTAACCCGCTTTTAATTCCTTCCTTTTGGATATTGTATTTTTAATTTTGTCCTGGCACTTACTGATAGTTTCTATGTCTTTTTTCATGCTGGTGTTATTCACAGTAAGTTCCTTGTAGCTTCCCTGGAGCTCTTTGTAGTTCTTACTGAGCTCCTTGAGTATCCTTACAACCATTATTTTGAACTCGGTGTCTGATACTTTGCTTGCCTCAATTTTGTATAGCAGTCTTTCTGGGGATTCCTTCTTTCTTGATGATTGTGGGTTGTTTATTTGTCTCACCATTTTAGGTGACTCTTCTTATTTGTTTCTGCATAATAGGTTGATCTACTTTCACTCCCTTTCTTCATGGTATGACCTTCTGTGATAGGAGATATGTGGCACTCAGTGGTGCTGTCTTCTTGATCTCCTGAGATGAATGCTCTTGGGATGGCCTTTATGCTATTTATGTGGGCTCTCTGGTTGTGATTGGATTTTGGTTGTCATTGGATCATTCTTTGGTGGGTCTTTCCCTCTGGCTGTCTGGCTGAGAGTCACTCCACCTACCATGTCTTATATAATGTTGTATAGGTGCAGCCAAAACAAAATCAAATAGCCCAGGAGACAAAGCCACAACCACAAAAATAACCCCACTCACAACCACATTATCAACAGCAAATGGGCCAGTATTAATAAAGGTTTAGAGATTAAGACTATTATAAGAGAGAAAAAACAAATATGAGATGAATAATGACAAGAAAAGTGATTTTTAAGGGTAGCAGTAGGAGCAATAATAAGAGTAGGGAATAGAGACAAGGTGAAGAGAGAATGAATATAAAATTTACATCATAAATTAAGAAGGAAAGAGGGTAGGTGGAATGGAGTAAGAGAAGGGAAGCGTAGAGTACTAGATTTAAACCAAAATTGTGTGTGTGTGTGTGTGTGTGTGTGTGTGTATGTGTGTGTGTACATAGAGAGAGAGAGCCTAATTGAATAAAAAGATTCACCACAGCAATGTGAACAGCACATGAGTTAAGATTTATATAGGTGGGATGGGAAAAAGAGGAAAAAAAAGAAATAAATAAAAGCTTAAGAGCTGTCTAGAGGTAAGAGAAGTAATTTTGAAAGGATAGAGGGAGAAGGAATCATTAAAAGTTAGGAATGAAAAACAGGCTAAGACAAGGAAAATTTAACATTTAAAATGAAAAAAAAGAAAGGGCCAAAGGGAGGGAAAATGGAGTAGGAGAGGGGAATGGTAAACTTTGAGGTTTAAAATATAAAAATAGTGACTATCGGGAAATAAGATTGAAGAAATGCAACAACTACTTTATCCGCAATCAACAAGCAAAGATTGATAAATGTGGAGAGAGGAAAATGGTACTTGAAGAAGAGAAAATGAATGTGAGATGACTAATGACAATCATAAATGGTTTGGAGAAGCTGGGTGGGAGAGAAATAGTAAGAGCAGGGAGTAGAAACAAGTTGTAGCAAGAGAGAAAATAAAATTTAAAAAAATAAGAGGAAGGAAAAAGGTAAAATGGAGTGAGAGAAAGAAAGAGCAACATATGAGATTTGAAATAAACTATATATAAAACCTGGTGACTTATTAGGCCCAAACTTGAAGAATAAGAAATGAATGTTAAAAAGCTATTCAGGAGAGAAGATAGCTCCTTATTGCACCTATCTCTATTCTATCTGTTCTTCTGGATTTAGTAGATCAGAGCCCAAGGAACTTTGTAGCTCATAGTGTCTGACAAAAGACACTTTCAGAGTTTTTTTCTTCTTTCTCCTGCGGAAATATACCCAGCAGGAGACTCCTGAGCCTGAACTCAATGATCTGCACAGCCTATAATCCCACAAGTTGGGGTTGGGCTCCCCTGTTTGTGAGAGGATCTGGCTGGTTGCAGCAAATCTCAGGCATTCAGCTCCTTCCTTCCAGTCCTGAGCCTTCTGTTCTCTTGCAGGAGATTTGGCCTGAATTCTCCACTCTGAACAGCCCTCTGCTCACCAGCCATGCTGGGTCAGGTCCTACCATTCCTTCAATGTACTCTGTCACTCTGAGTTTTTGATTAGCAGAGCTGCTAAGCCCATGAGCACAGGTGTGCTAGCCCCATGTCCCTGCTGAGTCTCCAGTCTTGCTTCAGCTCCTATTTTTAAAGGGAGACTGTGAGGCCAACTCACTGTAGCCCTGGTCTCTGGGGAGGCCTGTTCTCTATGTGCTCCCCCTGCCCCAAAATCACAGAGTCTCTCACAGTTATCAGGGCTGGTCACTGTCTTTCAGAACCTCCAACAGTTTTAGATAAAGTTTTTCTCTGGATCTTTCCTAGATTGCATTGAGAAAAGCCCCACAGTTACATTATAATACAAGGTGGTGGTAGAGTGCTGACCCTACTCCCTCCAGAGATCTTCAGATTTTGGTGAATCTACTCCAGCCTCACTGTTTCTGGAACCCACACCTCCCAGCCCTTCTCTCTCTACCCTGGTAACCCACAGCTCCTGAGCTGATCTGCAGCCACCCTGACTGTGCAGCCTGAAATGCTGGGTTGAGCAGCTGTGGCAACTCCACTTAGAAAGCCTGGGTTGCCCTGCAGGTGGGCTGTTTTTTGCCCACTCCCACACACTCCCTGCGCTCTTGTCCATGTACATACTCACTCATAGATGCTCTCACTCACTCCCCACTCTGTGTTTTCACTGCAAGTCTGGTCCAGGTCTCAGACAAGTGGATGAAGCTGCCAGCTACTCTCCTGCCATCTTGGCTCTCACCTTAACATAATTTTAGAAGATGTTAAAAGATTTTGGATATTTAGAGATTTTTATTTGTGCAGAGCACTAGGAAGATAAAGGTAATATGACACAGAAAGTGACACAGTAAAACAAAGAGATGGGTAACTGGAAGATGATAGGAAAATTAGAAGATCAATATCAGATGGTACAATATCTGACTAACAGGAGATCCAGAAAGAGAGAATTGAAAAAACAGGGAAGAAAATTTCAAGGAAGAAGCACAAGGGTGAAGGTACTATATCTCTAGGTTGAAAGGAGATCACCAAACACCCAACACAATGAATAAAAAATACCCACCCCATAGCATGTCATCATGAATTTCAGAATTTCTGTGCTGGAGAGAACACCTTAAAAGCTTCCACAAAGGAACTGTTGTAGATGGAAATTAGGTCCTTCCATGGGATCTCAAGAAAAGTATTTCAAAAACCCATACATGGGAGATTGTGGTATCACATGATTTATTTGTGTGGAGATAAAACCTCCCCTCTGTTTTTCCGGTGTCCTATCTCCCTCCATCCCACTATGGAAAAAGTCTGTGTCCTCAGCAAGACCAAGACTAAAGCCAGTGTCTAGAGTTTCTGTTTCATATTATAATACAGTCCTTTGGAGTCTGCAGGTGGCTGTTAAGTAATCTTAGTCCCCATCTAGGTGTCTTAGCTTATTCCTGGCTGCTCTGGTGGTGGAGTCCATGTGGCTGCCAGAGAGTGAGTCGTCCTGGAGCCCATGCCATCTGCTGCAGGTCTAGTAGCTGCTAGATCCACATTGTCATGTGTTCCCAGGGCAAGAGAGCACATGAACACAAAGGCAAGAGCATTGCCCCGTGGGTAAGAAAGAGAGCTTCTTTGTTTCCCTGGCATTATATTAGCTTGGGTATGGAATGGACAAGGTGCCTTTTCAAAATGACCAATGAACTTCCCAAGCTTCTGCAGGCTTCAGATGGGCCCACCTCCCAAGCAATCCCCTTTTCCCAAGGCTAGATTAACAGGTCTTTATGGTCCAGTATCTCCCCCTGCACCATTTTGAATTCTATTGTATATATGTGTCATCCTTCCCCTGCTCCCACCTAGCAATCTTTTACCAGAGGGTAGGGTGGCAGGGAGAGGTGTCAATCCCCTCAGAGAAGTGCTGCAACCCTCTGGAGTATAAAGCTGCAGCTTCCTGGTTGAGCAAGAAAACAGGCCTATGATTCCAGTTTATTAAACTCAATGTCTAGTTCCCTTTGCTCCCTTTTTCTAGCTAAATACTGGGGGTACCAGACCACAATCAAATATAAAGACAGAATGACTCTGGACTTCTTGAGAACACTTGAAGCTAAAACACATTACAGAAACATTTTAAAATTCTAGGATGCTAATCTACCAATTAAACATGCAGGATTAAGACCTTTTCAGATGCACAACTATTTGAAAAAATTTATCTTATATATGCTTTTTTCAAGAAGCTCCCAATCAAAAGAGTAAATATGGGAAGAAAGAGAAAAAAGTGAATATAGGAAGAAAAGGCAAGACAGTGGATCCAGAAACTAGCAATCCACACAGGAGTGCTGTCAGGGGGAATGCCAGGAGGCTAGTACTGGAGCCACCTGAAGAGGGTGAAACCACCCCATTTTCCAGCAGGAAGCATGAATGCTCCAAGAAGGAATCCAGAGAAATGGAAAGAACAAGATAAATTGCCTTTCATCATTTTCTACAGATTATTTGGACTCTTTAGGAAGATAACTAAACAAATATTAAAAATGAGGAAAATATTAAGTTCTGGACAACTAAATATTGTAAAAAAAAAAAAAAAAAAAAAAAAAAAAGTAATTGGCCCTGGCTAGTGTGGCTCAGTGGATTGAGCGCCGGCCTGCAAATCAAAGGGTGGCTGGCTTGATTCCCAATCAGGGCACATGCCTGGGTTGCAGGCCAGGTCCCCAACAAGGGGCACATGAGAGACAACCACACATTGATGTTTCTCTCCCTCTTCCTCCCTCCCTCCCCCTTTCTAGAATAAATAAATAAAATCTTAAAAAAAAAATAATTGTTTACTCTGCAGTAGACATTTCCACAGTGCTAATAATGAAGATTCTAAATATAGATGTAATTTTAAAAACTATAACTCTATTGACAGTCAGTGGGCAGAGGAGAAAAAAAAAGGAGGGGAGTACATGCAGCTAAACCTTCATCTGCCAAAACAGCACAACAGTCACTATCTGAAACTAAAAAGTCAGGAAATAGCAGTATGTGTATATTCCTTAGAAATATGGAGTTAAACAGCAGAAAAATAGAAGGGATTTGGAGGGGTTGAAGGTGATTGCTTTCCAGGAGCAGGAATGAGCATCTGAAAAGGCAGAAATGTGAAGCAAGGAACCACTGATATTTGTCTTAATTGTTTAGCACTATTGACAGTGTGTGTGTATGTTTGTGTGTGTGTGTATCCACTGATAAAAGTTAAAAATGCCCTGAGAAGGCTAGGTAATTGTGGCACATTATAAAGAGATTTCCTTCGAAAATGGCTGGCATCAACAAGCACCAATACAGGATTTAAAATGCACATTTTAGCTATTTGGAAAATGGCCTCAAGTTCATCTCCTACATTGAATGAGGTACAGTTGGCCACATACCCAAGCTCTAAGCACAAGATCTCCCTTCAGACTCCACTTGTTCATTTACCAGACAAATGGGCTCTTTACTCTGCATATCTGGGCATCAGAGTTTTTGTCCAAGAAAAGATCTGTGCTTGTCCATAGTTGGTAAAGAATATCTACTAAAGTCCTTGTGGATTTAGGTGGCTCAGCCCCTCTGACCTTGGCCAAAAGGCAGCCCAGGCTGTCAACTGGCTTTCTGAAGTGAGTTCCAGAACCTGCAGAGCACATTATGACTTTTGTGGACTCAAGACACTTTGCCTTCATGGCTTCTTCCTCCATTAAAAAAATATTAAAAATTATATTTGATGACTGTGCTGGTGTAAAGATTAATATAATACAGACTGGATAAATTGTTTCATACTCATTAAATGTGTTCTTTCTTCTGATTTTAAGAAAAATTAAAACAATTTCATGGGCCTCCCAAAAGTCTCATGGGCCTATGGATCTGTGCCCTCTATGCCTAATGGGAAATTCTCCCGAAAACCAAGACAGGAAGAAGGGACAGCTGACTGAAGCACTCTGCTACCCTCTGCAGGTTCTGGGGGAAAAGTGTCAAAAGCAAAGAAATTATAAACCCAGATAGGATAGTCATGGCCATGTATTACCAGTGTTTGTTAAACAGTTATGTGCACTGTCTAAACAATATAGAGATATATCTTGTTGAGTTCCCTCTGCCTTCCTGTGAGGCAAACCTCATGTCCACTGACAACCGGTGGCCCCAGAGGTTAGGCTTAGTGCCCAAGTTCACCCAAGGAGTCAGTTGCAGTCCAGGGATGTGTGACTACCAAGCCTGGTCCTTCTTGTTTGCCTGGTGGCCTTTCTGGGGGTGGGCAGGCCTCACCTGCTCCTGTCACCCTCACAGTCCTTTCCTCACCCACAGTCTTGTGTGAAGAATAAACATCAATGACTTTTATGTGTGAAGTCAGAATTTGATATATGATAAAACTCTTTAAGTATGTGTTCCTTTATATCTATAAAGATCAGAATTTTGGTGACATTTTTGCCTTCTATTCTAAAAGATTCCTTATTAGTACCTTGTGTTCCTATTTCATTATTATTGTGCCACCCATCTCTCGGGTGATTAACTTTTCAAAGACTGAACTTTCCCCTCGGGTGATTAAATGCTGGCTGTGATTTTGGCATTTGCATAAACTGTGTCCCCATCTCCAAGAGATGAAATTCAGATGAAGCCATAGCCAGCAGTAACTCTAACTCCACCTCACTTTTCTCCACTATCACCCATTTATATGCTTAAAAGGGACTCTGTGGGTGGGGAGGGGCAATTTGCATTTATATAGAATTCCAGTTTTCAGTTAATTAATCAAAACACTAAGCTACCACAACAAATCCTTCCATGAAGGCCAGAAAACTAAATCCTGGTGCATCTTCTTTGAAATAGTGATTTGGGCTGCAGCAAAATCTCACAACAGGCCTCCTAAAGTTCACAACCTGAAGAAATTATTCTCTGTAGGAAGATTCACTTATTCTAACAAGGTGATTTTCCTTCCCATTTTTTAATTCTTCTATCCATCTCTGTACCCACTCCCCAAGCAAAAGCATTCCATGATTAAAAAGGAAAAAAATCATCAGGAGAAGAGAGACAATTCTTGAAACAAATGAGAAAGCGTGAAAGGATGTGTTGTATACCCAGGCCCTTGGACTTCTCGTGACACACTGTGGAAAGCTGTGAAGAAATCACTGAGTGAAGGAAATGCAGGCCTGGGGCAGAAAATGGATGAGAGACAGAAAGCACAGAGAATTTAATATCTATAATAAATATTGAAATTGATCCCCAAACTATTGGTGACCTTGGGGAAATAGTATGGAGAGGGAGGCCATTGGAAATTCATATATCTCCACTTATATTCTTTTTTTCCCCCGCTTATATTCTTTTGGAGGTTTGAAATATTTGTTAAACAAAGAGCATGTATTTGTTTCACCATACACACACACAAGATAATACAAAATACATTATTACTTTCAGCTATTGCATAAAAGAAATGATAGTCATGGGAAACCTCCAGGATAAAAATAAATGGTGTAAAGCAGAAAATGCTTTAAGGTTTTTAAAGCATTTTAAAATGGTTAAAGCAGAAAAGCCAGAATCAAAGGACTTGAATCCCCATCAGCTTTCTGTCTCAGATTCTTCATGTGAGAAATGGAGGAAATTATAATACTTATTTGCCTTAATCACCTAGGAAGATTGATAAGTGGAAACAAATGCAGGAATTTTTTTCCACTTAGCTCCTTATCTCTAAACCCCTAACTTTGTGCAGTGATGGAAAGTTTAAATGGTATTCCCCAAACACAATTTGCCAAGGGACTTTGGTTCAGGCTGTCCTAGGCAGTATGAGGGCCACCAGCCCTGGTAAGCTGCCCAGCAGATATGAGAACCAGTTTCTTGCCTGGGTGCCTAGACAAAGCTCACAGATCACAGACACGTCACATACACAGGTATGCACACATGCTCTGGGGCAAAGGCAAATGTGGAAAAAACACTTACCTGACACCTTCAGCAGGGTCTGCAATGAGGCAAAAGGGAAACCAAAACAGGTGTCACAAAGTCATGTACTCACTGCAGGGCACCAAAGCTCAGGGTAGGAGAAAGGATATTTGCCCCAAAGCAAAATTCAATCAGTGAAACATCCCGCTGAGAGGAGGTCCTCTTTGAATCCCAGAGGTCAAGCAAAGTTGCCAATGCACTCTAGTTTGCTTCTTTCTTTACTCATCCCTCACTCTACCCACACAGATGAACAACTGCCACACACACAATGGTTACCTCACTGAGTAGGAGGAACAGGGAGGAAGCCAGTCCACAGTGGGGTAGGATGGGAGCACCCAAGGTCAGACCTGCAATACTACTGGGTCTGAAACCAACTGTGGGAAAATAATTTCCGCTACCCCTAGTCATTCTAATGACCAGAATCACAGGAATCACTGTGATTTTTAAAATACTTCTGCTAACATACAAAAATGTGTTTATCAAGCTTTGGTACATTAATTCTTGGTGTTAAAGCAAGTTTATGAATCAATCTTTCTCATGAAAGAAGGAAACAGGCTGAGCAGCCCAGCCAGACTCTCAGTATGCATTCTTCTACTCTGTGAAGAAGAAACCTCTCATAAGCGAGGGCTCTGCCTTCCAAGATGGACAAGACTAAAGCCTGGGCTGTAAGTTCAACATGTTCAGTCCATGAGAAATAATAGAAGCTAGGCAAAAATTCATAGGTTGTGTTTTAAGGTATTGTTGGCAAAGAAGTTGAAAAGTGCCTGACAAGTATGATGAGCGTTCTAGCATCAGGGATATTGGAAAAAGTCAAACTCTGTGAAGTGTTGCTGAATGAAACATCACAAAACTGCTTCCCCAGTGTTAAAATGTAGTGGGACATGGACCTAAGCCACTGCCTAGCAGAGAACAAAGAAAGTATACATCACTGTCACTGGCTTAATACCTGACCATGAGATTCCCCATATCAGAAGCAACTGAGGCATAGCCACTGACATCCTGCTGGAAACCATTTGAATCCTCACTGCCCCCTCCCCCTCAAGCTTTCTACAGAATCAACCCTCCCTGATCAGATACCCAGGATACCTGGAGCAGATCAGCAGGGTGACTCACTCTCCCCCAGGGGTCTGCTACTCACCTTAAAAGCTCTTCTGCCCTTTCCCTTGGGGCTGCCCTCCATTTGGACCCAGCCCACTGATTGTAGTGTCTTGCCTGAAATAAAAGCCCTTAACTGGACTTGTCTGGCTCTGAGTTCTTTCTTAGCCACCTCAGCTACCTAACACCCAGTGCCACATATTACCCCGGAAGTTCTGTGCTAGGAAACCTCCTCATCATGGCTTGTCATAGAGAAGATGTGGGAAGAATAAACTCTGAGAATCATCTCAAAATGACTTTGAGGGACCATCCAATCCAACTCCACAAGTTCAGACAGGTGAGTGTTCTTATCACCAATTTACAAGCAAATGACAATGAGGGCTAGAGGGCTTCAGTGATGAATCCAAGGACACATAGCCAGTGATGAAGAAGCTAGGCTGAATACCCTTATCTGTTTCTTGGTGCATGCTCTTTCTACTGCTCTGCCGCTTTCTCAGCCCAGGGAGTACTTACAGGTGGTTACCTATTCAGTGTGGATTTCTGCCACTAGCCACAATCCACATTTCATCTACTCATCCATTTATCTATCCACTCACTTAGTTCAACAACACTTAGTGAGGATCTCAGGGGTGTCCAAACTTTTGGCGTCTCTGGACCACATGGAAGAAGAAGAGTTGTCTTGGGTCACACATTAAACACACAAACACTAAGAAAAAACAAAAAAAAATCTCATAATGTTTTAAGTAAATTTATGATTTTGTGTTGGGCCACATTCATAGCCATCCTGGGCTGCATGCAGCCCACAGGCTGCGGGTTGGACAACACCTCTATACTGATCCAGATGCTGGAGGTATAAAAATAAGTAAGAAGGATGTCCTACCCTTAGGTGTTTGCAATTCAGTGGGGAACATCCCTGCATAATTGCTCACCTGCCAGACTCAGATTAAATCTAACAAGAATGGGGGCTTGCAGAGAAAATGGGTTGGGGTGAGGGAAGGACTGTGTAAAGAGAGCTGGAAAGAGAAGGCTTTGCAACTAGAGGCCTGGGAAGAAAACACCAAGAGTAGTCTGGGAATGCAAGGAGTCCATGCTGTCTGACCTGGGATGGATATACAGTAGATGATCTGGAATTACAGAAAAGGCATCAGCAAAAACACAGATTCTATGCCCCTGTGACCTCCTGGTTGACTCCATCCCTCAGCAAGTAAGAGATATCTGAGGGACAGGCTAGGGAGAAGTTTGGGCTAACTGTCGGGACCTTGTGCTGGAGTAGGGAGTTCAGACTGGATCCTGCAAGAGATGTCCTCTCTGTTGTGTCAGTTATATAATTGATGTCCTGTTCCTTAGTGTTTCTAAAATGTTCCTTCTTCCTGGCCTGATTCTAATACCTTCAGGAGGATTCTGTCCATCCTTCATGTCTAGGACCCTAATATCCGCTACTGTTCACTGCCTGTTTTTTTGTGCTTGCTTTTGAACTTTGTGTGTGACCAAGTTATAAGTACCTTATTTTATTTAAGAAGTTAAAATATGCTTACCCTGTGTCACCCCAAGTATGTTTCTCTCTGATGGCACAAATACTGTCTAATGATTATACCTTCCAGTTGTGTCTCTCCAAGCAGTTAATTGGAAATAAATCCACCCTAAACAATCACCTATTCTGTGGACTTTGTTTCCTCTGCATAATTATTTCCCTTTCACCTCTCAAAGTGTGACACCAAATGTGGGCCAATTAACCCAAAGTTCGTCAGCAGGTTCAAACACAGATTCTGCTGTGGACAGAGGCTGGACATTGGCCAAAGTCTAAAAAAGAACAGCAGTCTTTCTGTGGGTGGGAACACTTGGAAGGAAGTGTTTAGTTGTGCCAACAGTCAAGATAGAATACTCCAAAAGTAAGCCATGAAATCTGTGCTTGTGGCTGATTTTTAAACCACCCCTAGATGACTATGTTAACTCAGAGAAAGGAAAATGTCTTCTCCAAGTCTTTATCCTAAAATGTGGGGGACATCTTTACTTGATGCAAGTGTTACTTAGTAATAGAAAAAGTAGCTACAGTCTGTGCTATTATTAGATTCAGAAGTCATGAGATTGCACAACCCATATAGCTAAAGGACCTGAGAATTGTGTCCTATATATTCCATGGTTGAAATAAAGGCTTTTTTTTTTTAATTTAAGAAAATAAGATAAATGGTGACGGAGATGGAACTGAGGAGGTAAAGACTGAAAGGCAATAGTTATATGCAACAGAGAAGAGACTAGACAAATCTCAGGATAGTCATTAAAGAAAATTGTATCTATTACATGTTATTGACAACTTTTAAGAGAGGGAGAGTGTATGTTCTTTTTAGGTAATTAGAGTAGTTCCAGGTTAGTGGAGTTATTTCCTGATGTGGGGATAAACAGAAAAAACAAACATTCCAGTGGATATGTAGAGATTTGCCAACAAGATGCTCATTCTATTCATTTTCAGATAAATAATTAAGTTTTTAGAATTAGTATGTCCCAAATATTGTATACTAAAAATTCTTTATTGTTTATCTGAAATTCAAATTAAATGCCAGTGTCTTGTAATTTTATTTGCTAAACCTGTCAACCCTCTTAGTTCAGGAGGAATGAACATTTTCATCAAGCTTGGCATGAGAAGGCACTTAGACTATAAGGGAAAGGTCAGTGAGAGATCATCCAGTGAACACCATACAGGCTTTTATACAGGATGATGGAAAAACATATGGCAAAGAACCAGCTTCCTGCTCCTATGAAAGGCTGGCTCTGTTTCTTAGAATGGAATCTACTCTCACTAACCCCAATTTACAGCAAGATTGGAAAATTCTCCTGAAGTAGACTAGTTTCCATGGGAATACCTTGGCTGCCAAATACTCAAGTCTCTTGTGTTCAGTGCTTGTAGCACGTGCTCAGTGAAGGAGGGAAGGTTGGGTAAGACTTGGTAGATGAATTCATTAAACTTTAGTATCTAAAGAACAGGTGACTCTTTAATAGATTAATTACTAATTCAAAGTGTTCTAATCTGCACTCAATGTTCAACTTTTTAAGTGTAAAAATGGACAGATCTTTACTAAATCACTCAACTGGTTCATGGCAGAGCTGGGACAAAAATCTACATCCAAATTGGAAAGGAGGAAGCAAGACCATCATTGTTTGCAGATGACATGATACTGTACATAGAAAATCCTAGAGACTCAGCCAAAAAACTGCTCAACCTAAGTAATGAATTTGGTAAAACAGCAGGATAAAGGTCAACATTCAGAAATCAAAGGCATTTCTGTATACCAACAATGATATATCAGAAACAGAAATCAGGAAAAAAAATCCCATTTGATATACCAAAAAGAAAAATAAAGTACCTAGGAATAAAAGACCTGTATAACCAAGGTCATAAAAGACCTGTATGCAGAAAACTATACAACACTGAGTAAAGACATTAAGGAAGCCACAAACAAATGGAAACATATACCATGCTCATGGATCAGAAGAATTAACATCATCAAAATGTCCATACCATCCAAAGCAATTTATAGATTCAATGCGATACCTATTAAAGTACCAATGTCATATTTTACAGATATAGAACAAACACTTGAAAAATTTACATGGAACCATAAATGACCCCAAATCACTGCAGCAATTTTGAGAAAGAAGAACAAAGTAGGAGGGATAACAATACCTGACATCAAACTAAATTACAAGGCCAGTGTAATCAAAACAGTCTAGTGCTGGCATAAGAACAGGCACATGGACCAATGGAACAGAACAGAGAGCTCAGAAATAAATCCAAGTCTCTATGGTAAATTAATATTTGACAAAGGGGCCAGAAGCATAAAATGGAGTAAAAATAGCCTCTTCAACAAATGATGTTCAGAGATCTGGAACACTCAATCACCAACTTACAATATACATGAAAATAAATTCAAAGTGGATAAAATACTTAAATATAAGTCATGACACCATAAAGTCATACAGGAGGACATAGGCAAGAAAATCTCAGATATTCCACACAGCAATATTTTCACTGATATGTCTTGTAAAGCAAGAGACATAAAGGAAAAAAATAAACAAATAGAATTTCATCAAAATAAAAAGCTTCTGCATGGGTAAAGAAAATAGCATTAAAATGAAAAGAGAACCAACTAGATGGGAAAACATATTTGCCAATGATACTTCGGACAAGGGTTTGATCTCCAAAATATATAAAGAACTCATATGACTCCACTCCAGGAAGACAAACAACCCAATTAAAAAATGGGTAAAGGACTTGAATAGACACTTCGCCAAAGAGGACTTACAGAGGGCCCAGAGACATATGAAAAGACGTTCAGTATCACTAGCCATCAGAGAGATGCAAATTAAAAGCACAATGAGTTACCACTTCACACCAGTGAGAATGGCCATCATAAAGAAATCAACAAGAGGGAGCATTCCTCAACATAATAAAAGCCATATATGAGAGACCTACAGCCAACATCATACTCAATGGACAAAAACTAAAATCTTTCCCACTAAGATCAGGAACAAGACAAGGTTGTCCACTATCTCCACTTCTATTCAACATAGTACTGGAAGTTTTGGCCACAGCAATCAGACAAGAGGAGGAAATAAAAGGAATGCAAATTGGAAAGGAGGAAACAAAACTGTCATTGTTGGCAGATGACATGATAGTGTACATAGAAAATCCAATAGACTCCACCAAAAAAACTACTCGGCCTAATAATTGAATTTGGCAAAGCAGCAGGATACAAAGTCAATATCCAGAAATCAAAGGCATTTTTGTATACCAACAGTGAAACAGCAGAAGCAGAAATCAGGAAAAAAATCCCATTTGATATAGCAACAAGAAAAATAAAGTAACTAGGAATAAACCTCACCAAGGACGTAAAAGACCTGCACTCAGAAACCTACACAACACTGAAGAAAGAAATCATAGAAGACACAAACAAATGGAAACATATACCATGCTCATGGATCAGAAGAATCAACATCATCAAAATGTCCATACTACCTAAAGCAATTTATAGATTCAACACAATCCCTATCAAAGTGCCAATGGCATATTTCACAGATATAGAACAAACACTTCAAAAATTTATATGGAACCAAAAATGACCCTGAATAGCCGCAGCAATTTTGAGAAAGAAGAACAAAGCAGGAGGGATCACAATACCTGGTATCAAACTGTATTACAAGTCCACTGTAATCAAAGCAGCCTGGTACTGGCATAAGTATCAGAATAGAGAGGCCAGAAATAAACCCAAGTCTCCATGGTCAATTAATATTTGACAAAGAGGGAAGAAGAATAAATGAAGGAAAAATAGCCCCTTCAACAAAAGGTGTTGGGAAATCTGGACAGCTCCATGCAAAAAAATGATACTTGATCACCAACTTACACCATACACAAAAATAAATTCAAGGTGGATAAAAGATTTAAATATAAGTTGTGATGCCATAAAAGTCCTAGAGGAAAACATCAGCAGGAAAATCTCAGACATTCCACACAGCAACATCTTCACTGATACATCCCTTAAAGCAAGGGACATAAATGAAAAAATGAACAAATGGGACCTCATCAAATGAAAAGTCTTCTGCATGACTAAAGAAAACAACATTAAAATGAAAAGAGAACCAACCATATGGGAAAACATATTTGCCAATGATACCTCGGACAAGGGCTTGATCTCCAAAATATATAAAGAACTCACAGGACTTCACTCCAGGAAGACAAAAAAAAAAAAAATTAAAAAATGGGCAAAAGACTTGAACAGACACTTCTCCAAGGAGGACATACAGAGGGCCGAGGGACACATGAAAAGATGCTCAGCATCACTAGCCATTAGAGAGATTCAAATTAAAACCACAATGAGATACTATTTGACACCAGTCAGAATGGCCATCATAACCAAATCAACAAACAAGTGTTGTAGAGGATGCGGAGAAAAGGGAACCGTACTGCACTGTTGGTGGGAATACAGACTGGGGCAGCCACTGTGGAAGACAGTATGGAATTTCCTCAGAAAACTAAAAATGGAACTGCCTTTTGACCCAGCAATTCCACTGCTGGGATTATATCCTAAGAACACTGAAACAACAATCCATAAGAACCTATGCACCCCAATGTTCATAGCAGCACAATTTACTATATCCAAGTCCTGGAAGCAACCTAAATGCCCATCAGTAAATGAGTGGATCAAGAAACTATGATACATTTGCACAATGGAAATGTACACAGCAGAGAGAAAGATGGAGTTCCTACCCTTTAGGACAGCATGGATGGAACTGGAGAGCATTATGCTAAGTGAAATAAGCTAGGCGGTGAGGGACAAATACCGTATGATCTCACCTTTAACTGGAACATAATCAACAAAAGAAAAAAGCAAACAAAATATAACCAGAGACATTGAAATTAAGAACAATCTAACAATAGCTGGTGGGGAGGGGAGGGGTTTTCAGAAACTACTATAAAGGACATTTGGGCAAAACCAAGGGGGAGGGTGAAAACAAGGGAGGGAGATTGGTGTAGCTGGGGTTGAGGGAAGTGGTGGGTAGAAAATGCAGACCACTGTAATTGAACGATAATAAAGTAATTTATAAAAATAAAATTAAATAATTAAAAAAAGAAGAGGTGGTGGAATCAGGGGAGGGAGGTTGGGATGTCTTGGGGTGGGGGCAAGTCATAGGAGGAAAACACAGACAACTGTACTTGAACAACAATTAAAAAAAAAGAAAAGAATCTCCCAGGTAAGAAAATGTCATTCTGTGCTCTGTCCTTGGTACACTTCCTTTCAAGAATCTGGTTTCCTATTTGATAGCTAAGACTTTCATTTTACATAGTAAAATAAAACCATATATTTCCAGAAGCATAATTCTTTATGTATTGTGGATAAGAGAATTTACATAGCTTGCATTTTTCCCAATTTTTTGTTTGTCTGAGTTTACTTGTTTTGGAAAACCTTGCACTCCAAAACCACTCAGCTATTTTTCTATTTATTTGCAGATTTATGAGTGTCTAAATAAGCTTAGTCCCTGTTAATTTAGATATGATTTAGGTGGAACTTTTTCACCCTTTCTTCTATTTTTCTTTTTTTAAGTATTTTTATTGATTATGCTATTACAGTTTTTCCAATTTTTCCCCCTTTTTACCCCTCCACCCTTCTCCCCCAACCCTCCAGCATTCCCACCCCTTAGTTAATGTCCATGGGTTGTACATACAGTAAGTTCTTTGAGTCCTCTGTTTCCTATACCATTTTTATCTCTCCCCCTCTATTTTACGCCTACTAATTATGCTTCTTCTTTCTTGTACCTTTCCCCTGCCATTCCTCCCTTCCCTCACCCCACTGAAATCCCTCCATGTGATGTCCATTTCTCTGATTCTGTTCTTGCTGTAGTTGTTTGCTTAGTTTTTGTTTTCATTGTTTTTCTTTTCTTTTAGGTTCATTTGTTGATAGTTGTGAGTTCGTTGTCATTTTACTGTTCATATTTTTTATCTCTTTCTTCTTAGATAAGTTCCTTTATCATTTCATATAATAAGGACTTAGTGAACTCCTTTAACTTGACCTTATCTGGGAAGCACTTTATCTGTCCTTCCATTCTAAATTAAAGCTTTGCTGGATAGAGTAATCTTGGATGTAGGTCCTTGTCTTCCATGATTTTGAATACTTCTTTCCAGCCCCTTCGTGCCTGCAAGGCTTCTTTTGAGAAATCAGATGATACCTTATGGGCACCCCTTTGTAGGTAACTCTCTCCTTTCCTCTTGTTTCTTTTAGGATTTTCTCTTTATCTTTAATCTTGGGTAACTTAATGATGATGTGCTTTGGTGTGTGCTTCCCTGGGTCCAACTTCTTTGGGACTCTCTGGGTTTCCTGGACTTCCTGGAAGTCTATTTCCTTTGACAGATTGGGGAAATTTTCCTTCATTATTTGTTCAAATAAGTTTTCAATTACTTGCTGTTGTTTTTCTCCTTCTGGCACCCCTATAATTCAGATATTGGAATGTTTCAAGTTGTCCCAGAGTTTCCTAAGTCTCTGTTCATTTGTTTGAATTATTGTTTCTTTCTTTTCTCCTGGATGGATGGATGTTTCTTTCTTTTGTTCCAAATTGTTGCTTTGAGTCCTGGTTTCCCTCCTGTCACTGTTGGTTCCCTGAATATTTTATTTCCCTTTGGGTATACTTCATTTTTTGACCAAGCTCAATCAGATCTGTGAGCATTTTGATTACCGGGGCTTTAAATTCTCCATCAGGTAGGTTGGCGATCAACTCCTTGCTTAGTTATCTTTCTGAGGCTTTGCTCTGTTCTTTCATTTGGTCCATATTTCTTTGTCTTGATGAAGCTGATTTGTTGTAAGGGGGCGAGGCCTTAGATATTCACCCAGGCATGGCAACCCTCCTTGCTGCGCTGTGGCGCTGCTCCTGGGGGAGGAGCCAGAGAGGGAACAGTGTGGCTGGCCTCTCTAGTGCACTTTGCAACAAACTCCCGTGTGAGACTTGGAGTATCTTCCACCGTGGCACCCCAGTCTCATAGCCCACAGTCAGCTCTGAGTCTGTTTTCTCCTTAAGTCAGTGTCGCGGGGATATCGTCCCAGCCGAAACCCATAGGTGATCGTAACCGAATGCGTGAAAGAATCTCACACTGAGACACGCGGGGGGAAGGAATCCGGGGCCACGTGGCTGATTCCTCTCATTTCAGGAAAAAGCCCCGCAGCTTGTCCAGCCGGGGTTTTTATCAGGGGGCTCCGGACACAGCAAAATGGGAAGGGCTATTCATTAGCTATGCAAGATGCTCTGGGCAATCATTAGCATAATCCCTTCTCCCCAGGGGAAGGGTCTCAGCAAGTTAACAAGTCTTAGGAAGTAAGTTAATCCAATTTCCCTTTAAGGAATTCGTTTTTCCAAGAGCATGATTTTTACGCCGGCCCGCACGGGAGTGTTAATTTCCACGGAGCTGGGCTCGAGACGTGGAAATTCCCAGGGGGTTACGTTTTTATCATGCGGATGAAAAGAATTCCTGTCACAAGTCAGTCCCTCCCACACAGCCCACTGAGCTCACCTGTCCTCAAGGTCTGCTGCATCACCGTGGTTTTTCTGAGTCCAGAGACATATGAAAAGATGCTCACCCATGGAATCTGCCACCTTACAGGTCTGGTTGTTCTGGCTGATTTTTTCTTTAAGTCTTTGGTTGCTGGAGGTCCATGCAGTTTGATTTTCTGGCGCTTTTGGTTGTTTATTGATTTTAGAGTGGTTGTTACCCTCCTTTTGGTTGTGTGAGGAACTCGGCTTTCTTCTCCCCTTGTTCTATTTTTCATTTATCCTATCTCTGTTAAGTGATGGCATATGACCATCATTTAAATCTAAGTCACACATTTAGTTGAGAGTTGGAGGATGCTTAGGGAATTGCCATGAAGTTTGATTTCTGTTTATTTTATTGTTTCTTTGTCTTTGATAAAATTTGGAAACATTCCCAAATAATGTTTGGGAATGTTTTAGAAATCGACATGTTTTTAAAATTATCTGAATCAAGAAGTAAATCTGGGCCTTGAGAAGAATATTTTCTACTTAAGAGGGAAAAAGTGCATAACCCCATACTGAGCTTCCTGTTATTCCTTTGATGCACAACATGCTATCTGTGAACTCAGGTCTACTGACCTGGAAGTACCAGCCAGTGCTTTACAAACACCATCCAAAGTGTGTAATCATTCATGACAAAACCTCTGATGGCATTCCTAATTCTCTTATCTTCATAGAAGCCTCTTGCTCAAATTGCAGAGGCTACCGTATTTTAGTACTCATGTTGTTGTTCTTTAGATCAACGATTTTCAACTGGTGTGCCACGAGAATTTTTAAAATATGCAGTACCCAGTAACCTGGGGCATTGACCTCTTTTCCCTTAGATTGTTAAAATTAAAAAATGACAACAGCCAACACAACAATAGCCATCTGGTGTGAACGAATCAAAATTATATTTATTTTGGAGTTGAGAAGATGGTGGCAAGATGGGGGGAGCAGAGTCCACTTCCTCCTTCCCACTGGTGAAACACCTAGCCAATCTTCTGAGGAACAGAGCGAACACCCAACGGTATTCCAGCATATATGAAGATTGGTGACCAAGATTATAGGGGAAATTGAATGATCAGACAGTAAGGAGAGTGCTTTGGAATGAAAGGGTCCCCTGGGACCAGCACCAGGAGCAGAGTGGGCTGTAGCCCCAGACCCGGCAGCTGCCGGGTCTGCTGCAAGATTCTTGGGAGAGAGCCAGGTTGGGATGTGTGAGAGGCCTGGTGCTTATTTGGACTGGCGGGAGTAAATAGGAAGAATTTTTCAAAAAGAAAAATAGGAAAAACATAGGCACGCCCTGGCTGTTTGGAGAGGCCCTGCCCTCAACAGCCCCAGGGTCAGTGCACACATAGGGATCGGAAGCCCAGGGCAGCCTGCCTGCCTAATCTACAGAAGCACTGGGGTGAGTGCACAAATGGCGGCCCTTGGCCCATGGTGGCTTGCACTCCCATCAAGGGGAATTGGAGACTGTACGAACCTGGTGACCCGCGGACTGTCCCTGACCACTCCAGAAGAACCAGGAGCAGTTTGCAATCAGCAGCCCTGGGGCCAGTTGCGGCTTGCACAGCCAATCAAGGGGAATTAGGGACTGTGCGCAGTTGGTGATCCGCGGACCACTTGTGTCCACTTCAAAAATACCAGGGACGGTGCACAGTCGGGCCTCCTGGCCTGTGGTTTGCCGGCGCCCAATCCAGAGACAAAAGGGGACAGTGAGCACAGGTACACGGAGCTCATGCCCGGACGGCCAGGGACAAAGCACTTGCCACCCAGCCCCTGTGCACAGAGCCCTGCAGGGCTGACTGGCTCTGTAGGAGAAAGGCAGAAGCGCCCCATTGACGGGAGTGGCAGTTCTCACAAACTCTTGATTCAGTGTGGAGGCCAAACTACCCAGAAGGGGCACTAGGAGATTTCCTAGCATTTAAACCAGCAAGAAAGTAGTGGGTGAGTTGCTCCTAATTGGTGCACCTCAAAAACGACACAACAACAGACCCATTCTGGACCCAGAAGCACACCTAGAAACTGGGCTGGAGGCTGGGCAACAGTGAAGAGTGCATCTCAGGAAGGGAGAAAAGCAAAACTAATATCTTCCCAGCCTGACGCAGCCAGGAAGACCAAAAGAACAGGCCTGGCCGGACACTTAAAGCCAGCCAGCAGAAGGGTTTTTTTTATTCTTTTTTTTTTCACCCTACTTCCTTTCAGTCCTTATTTATTTTTTTAATTTCTGCTTCCTCCCTTTCCCTTAGTATTCCTAGTCTTCTCCTCTTTTTATTTATTTTTTTGTTTTAATTTATAAAAAATAGAAAAAAAATTTTTTTCTTTTAATTCATTTGTCCTTTCCTTCCTTCTTTCTTTTTTATTCATCTTTCCTTCGTTCCTTTACTTATATTATTCTTTATCCCTTCCTTCACTCCTTTTTTTTCTTTTCCTCTCTTTTCTTTAACCACAGGTGAGATATTAAAGCCTGAGCTGTGAAGAGACCAGAGTTAGACCCAGACAAAAGTCAGCCCAAAAAACAGAGACAGTGACACAAATATAACTTTGCTACTCCAGAGAACTTGCAAGGTGGGAGCAATGAACACCAGTACACCTGCTAGAAGAGGAAATCCACCAACAAAGGAACCACAAACACAAAACAACAGAAGAAGGTGAAGGAGGAAGTGAAACCCACACTAAACTCAATCCAGGACCGAACGGATAATACAATAATTAGTGGAGAAATTACGAACAACAAACAACTGAACAAGAGTGAGAGAGAAGCCTCAGAACCTTGTTCACATAGAAGAATAAGCTTCAACACAACCTGTCCACACCCACACAACAGAATGCAAGGCATGGTGGATGGAGTGACCCTCAGTTAACTAGATGGAGGAAAGGACCCACCAAAGTAAGACCCAATAACAACCAAAACCCAAAGACATAAAGAGAGCCAACATAAATGACAGTCCATGACTAACGAGCTAAGGAGATTAAGGAGACTACACAACTGAATCTTGCAGGTATTCTACCATAGAAGCTCATACTATAAAACCAGGGAGTCAGAACAGATCAATTTAAAGAAATGGAGGCTAGCAAGAAGAGTCTCACAAACAATGGGAAGACAAAGAAACAACCCCCAAATGAAAGGAAAGGAGGAAGCCCCAGAAAGAATGATAAATGAAACAGAGGCAAGCCAACTATCAGATATTGAGTTCAAAGCATGTGTTATCAGGCTGCTCAAGAAACTCGAGAAGCTTGCAGAAAATTATCAGAAACTACAGGGAAACTACAATGAACTCACTGCAAACTATACCAGCATGAAAAAGGAAATAGAAACTATCCACAAGAGCCAAGAGGAAATGAAGAATACAATATCTGAACTGAAGAACACAGTAGAAGGAATCAAAAGCAGACTTGATGAAGCAGAGGATCGGATCAGCGAGCTGGAGGACAAGGTAGAAAAAAACACCCAAAATGAGCAAGAACAGGGAAAGAGATGCAGAAAGAATGAAGAGGTATTAAGGGAAATTCAGGACAACATGAAACGTAATAATATTCATATAATAGGGATACCAGAAGGAGAAGAAGAAGAGCAAGGGATAGAAAACCTGTTTGAAAAAGTAATGATGGAAAATTTTCCTAATCTGATGAGAGAAAAAGCCACACAAATCCAGGAAATACAGAGAGTCCCACTCAAAAGGAACCCTAACAGGCCCACTTCAAGACATATCATAATTAAAATGGTAAAATTCCAAGACAAAGACAGAATCTTAAAGGCAGTGAGACAGAAACAGGAAGTAACATACAAGGGAGCCCCGATAAGATTAGCAGCTGACTTCTCCATGGAAATGCTCTAAGCCATAAGAGAATGGCAAGAAATATTCCAAGTAATGAAAACCAGAGGCCTGCAACTAAAGCTACTCTAGCCAGCAAGGCTCTCAATCAAGATAGATGGCCAAATAAGGAGCTTCGCACACAGAACAAGTCTAAAAGAATACACCTCCACCAAACCAGCTCTGCAAGAGATGCTAAACGGACTGCTTTAAGGAAAGGAAGGAAAAGAGAGAGAGGGGAACACAGGTTTGAAAAAATGGCAATGAATAAGTACCTATCAATAATAACCTTAAACGTAAATAGATTAAATGCTCCAATCAAAAGACATAGAATAGCTGAATGGATAAGAAAGCATGATCCACACATATGATGCCTAAGAGACTCACCTCAGGACAAACGACCTATACAGACTGAGAGTGAAGGGCTGGAAACAAGTTTTCCAAGCAAATGAACAAGAAAAAAGAGCTGGGGTAGCAATACTCATATCAGACAAAATAGACTTCATAAAAAGGGCCATAAAGAGAGATCCAGAAGGAAATTTCATAATACTCAAGGGAAGAGTCCACCAAGAAGACATAAACATTGTAAATATCTATGCACCCAACACTGGCGCACCTGAATACATAAAGAAAATCTTGGAAGACTTCAAGAAAGATATTGATAGCAACACAATTATAGTAGGGGACTTCAAAACCCCACTGTCAAAAATGGAGAGATCTTCCAAAAAAAATATTGACAAAGATATTGTGGCATTCAACAATGCCCTAAATGAAATGGACTTAACTGATATATATAGAGCCTTACACCCCAAAGAAGCTAAATAAACGTTCTTTTCAAATGCACATGGAACATTTTCAAAGATAGACTATACACAAAACAAGCTTCAACAAATTCAAGAAAATTGAAACCATACCAAGTATTTTCTCTGACCACAAGGGACTGAAATTAGAAACCAACCCAAAGGAAAAAAACCCAAAACACTCAAAATCATGGAGATTGTATAGCATGCTATTAAACAATGAATGGGTCAAGGACGAGTTAAGAAAGAAATCAAAAAGTTCCTCGAAGCAAATGAAAATGAACTAATGACAACCCAAAACTTATGGGACACAGCGAAGGCAGTCCTGAGAAGGAAGTTCATAGCCATACAGGCCTACCTAAAAAAAATAGAAACATTTCAAACAAACAACCTAACCCTACGCCTACAAGAACTTGAGGAACAAAAACAAAGACAACCCACAGCCAGTAGAAGGAAGGAAATAACCAAGATCATAGAAGAATTAAATGACATAGAGACTAAAAGCACAATTTTAAGGATCAATGAATCCAGGAGCTGGTTCTTTGAAAAGATAAACAAAATAGACAAGCCTTTAAGCAGGCTCATCAAAAAAAAAAAGAGAGCGGACCCAAATAAACTCAATCAGAAATGAAAGAGGAGATATTACAACTGATGCCACAGAAATACAAAGGATTGTAAGACATTACTATGAAGAACTGTAGGCCAAGAAATATGAAAACCTAGGTAAAATGGATAAATTTCTAGACAAATATAATCTTCCAAAACAATTGAAGAAGCAGCAGAATGCCTGAACCGACCAATAACAGCAGACGAAATTGAAGCAGTAATCAAAAAACTCATGACACAAAAAAGCCCTGGACCAGATGGTTTCACAGGAGAATTCTACAAAGCATTTAAGGAAGACCTAACCCCTATCCTTCACAGACTATTCCAAAAAATCCAAAATGATGGAAGACTCCCAAACTCTTTTTATGAAGCCAGCATCATCCTAATCCCAAAACCAGATAAAGACACAACAAAGAAAAACTTCAGGCCAATATCGCTGAAGAACAGTGACGCTAAAATCCTCAACAAAATATTGACAAACCACATCAAAAAGATCATACACCATGACCAAGTGGGATTCATCCCAGGGATGCAAGGGTGGTACAATATTCGCAAAACAATAAACATAATACATCACATAAATAAAAGCAAAGACAAAAATCACATGATCATATCAATAGATGCAGAAAAAGTATTTGATAAGGTACAGCATCCATTTATGATAAAAACACTCAGCAAAGTGGGAATTGAGGGAGTATTCCTCAAAATAATAAAGGCTATATATGAGAGACGTACAGCCAACATTATACTTAATGGGCAAAAACTAAAATCTTTCCCACTAAAATCAGGAACAAGACAAGGTTGTCCACTATCACTTGTATTCAACATAGTACTGGAAGTTTTAGCCACAGAAATCAGACAAGAAAAGGAAATAAAAGGCATCCAAATTGGAAAGGAGGAAACAAAACTGTCATTGTTTGCAGATGACATGATAGTGTACATAGAAAATCCTATAGACTCCGCCAAAAAACTACTCGACCTAATAATTGAATTTGGCAAAGCAGCGGGATACAAAGTCAATATCCAGAAATCAAAGGCATTTTTGTATACCAACAATGAAATATCAGAAGCAGAAATCAGGAAAAAAATCCCATTTGATATAGCAATGAGAAAAATAAAATACCTAGGAATAAACCTAACCAAGGAGGTAAAAGACCTATACTCAGAAAACTACAAAATACTGAAGAAAGTAATCATGGAAGACACAAACAAATGGAAACATATACTGTGCTAATGGATCGGAAGAATCAACATCATCAAAATGTCCATACTACCCAAAGCAATTTATAGATTCAATTCAATCCCTATCAAAGTACCAATGGCATATTTCACAGATACAGAACAAACACTTCAAAAATTTATATGGAACCATAAACGACCCTGAGTATCAGCTGCAATTTTGAGAAAGAAGAACAAAGTAGGAGGAATCACAATATCTGATATCAAACTGTATTACAAGGCCACTGTAATCAAAACAGCCTGGTACGGGCATAAAAACAGACAGACCAATGGAACAGAATAGAGAGCCCAGAATAAACCCAAGTCTCTATGGGCAATTAATCTTCAACTAAGGGGGCAGAAGCATAAAATGGAACAAAAAAAGCCTCTTCAACAAATGGTGTTGGGAAATCTGGATTGCTATGTGCAAACAAATGAAACTTGAGCATCAACTTACACTGTACACAAAAATAAATTCAAGGTGGATAAAAGACTTAAATATAGGTCATGACATCATAAAAGTCCTAGAGGAAAACATCGGTAGGAAAATCTCAGACATTGCACGCAGCAACATGAAGATATGTCCCCTAGAGCAAGGGACATAAAGGAAAGAATAAACAAATGAGACCTTATCAAAATAAAGAGCTTCTGTGGCACTAAAGAAAACAGTATTAAAATAAAAAGAGAAACAACTGTATGGGAAAATATATTTGCCAATGATACTTCCGACAAGGGTTTGATCTCCAAAATATGTGATGAACTCAGACGACTCCACTCCAGGAAGACAAAAAACCCAATTGAAAAATGGGCAAAAGACATGAACACACACTTCTCTAAAGAGAACATACAGAGGGTCCAGAGACATATGGAAAGATGCTCAACATCATTAGCCATCAGAGAGATGCAAATTGAAACCACAATGAGATACCACCTCACACCAGTCAGAATGGCCATCATCAACAAAGCAACAGATAACTGTTGGAGGGGACGTGGAGAAAAGGGAACCCTACTGCACTGTTGGTGGGAATGCAGACTAGTGCAGCCACTGTGGAAAACAGTATGAAATTTCCTCAGAAAATTAAAAATGGATCTGCCTTTTGACCCAGCAATTCCACTACTGGGATTATACCCCAAGGGCCCTTAAATGCCAATTCAAAAGAACCTATGCACTCCAATGTTCATAGCAGCACAATTTACATTAGTGAAGAACTGGAAACAACCTAAGTGCCCATCTACAAATGAGGGAATCAAGAAAGTATGGTACATTTACACAATGGAATTCTACGCAGCAGAGAGAATGAAGGAGCTTATACCTTTTGCAACAGCATGGATGAAACTGGAGAGCATTATGCTAAGTGAAATAAGCCAGGCAGTGAGGGACAAATACCATATAATCTCACCTTTAACTGGAATATAATCAACAAAAGAAAAAAGCAAGAGAAACATAACCAGAGACATTGAAATTAAGAACAATCTAACAATAGCCAGAGGGGAGGGGACTATGGGGAGAAAGGTTTTCAGGAGCCACTACAGAGGACACATGGACAGAACCAAGGGGGAGGGTGGAAGCAGGGGAGGGAGGTGGGTTTGGAGAGGATGGGGGGAGGGGAGGGGAGAGGATGCAGACAACTGTAATTGAACAATAAAGTAATATTTAAAAAAATTATACTTATTTTTTTATTCCAATTGGCAAATAATGTAACATATTTTTTGGTGTGCCACAGAATTTGAGTAATTTGTTTACATATGCCATGAGATGAAAAAGGTTTAAAATCTCTGCTTTAGAAGTGTGATTTAAATCAGAAAAGCTGATGTTCATGCTGCCTGTCACATACCAAGCCCAATAAGCAGACACAGGGATTGAATCTTTATGGGTACTTTATTCAGATGACTGGCAATCTGAGAAGGTGGCAGATTCATACCCTAACAAACTGTCTTACATTTCCTTCAACCTATTTTTAAAGGAACAAAGTTTTGAAAATTAGTTTGAGGGGTTTTGAAATTCAGGGAAAATCCCATTAAAAAACTGTGGCATTCTTGCCCTGGGTGGTTAGCTGTCCCTGAAGAGGGCAGGCAGTCATCTCTCTCCCCCTGGAACACAATGGGTAGGATATTTCCAGGTGTGCCCCAGGAAGTCGGCTGTCTCTCCCAGGAATGGTGGGCCATACCTACAGTTCCTGAAACAATAGCTTTAACATATGCATCACCTACTAGGCTTATTAACTATTTGCCTTAAACTAAAATTTTCCAACTCTTGAGTTCCCTATCATGATGAGAAGTGTATCCTTTGATCTGAAGAAACAGAATCTGTGTTTCCTTGGCAGTTGTATTTTATTAATGCACATAGTATGGGATGTACCTTGCACCTGAAATATTTTCTGGGTTTCTGCACCTTATCCGATCTTGAGATAACCAGCTGGGAAATGTAAAAATAAATTTGCCTCTCTCTCCTCAAAGGGCCATGAGACATGTAGTTAAATAATTACAGCCCATGACTCCAAGATGACTGCAGAGTAGCTAGAAACTCCATCCCTGGGCAAGTTTCC
The DNA here is from genome assembly GCA_004026765.1 of Micronycteris hirsuta. NCBI lineage: Eukaryota > Metazoa > Chordata > Mammalia > Chiroptera > Phyllostomidae > Micronycteris > Micronycteris hirsuta. Next base: position 55,841 of record PVJI01004250.1, on the reverse strand, counting down.
CACTTACTCCCAGCCTTGGACCTTTCTTACAGTTAAATCACAGAGCAAAAAAACTTGAAAATCCAGCAGAGTGTGAGTGAAAACATGTGTGAATGTGTGCATGGACAAGTGTGGCAAGAGCACTCGGGGGTGGACAGCCCAGACTCTCCTGATGGAGCCGCTGTGCGGCTGGCACCTTCAGCTGCACACATTTGGAGTGGGAGCTATTTTGTGGAATTTGCAATATCCTCCTCCAGAAGAAGCCACCAGAGCAGCTGCCAATTGGCTCCCAGACTGTCCTGTATGATTTCTGTGCCCACCAGGCCAGGCTGTTCACCGTGCTGACGCCAGGGTCTGGGGGACTTCGGTACTTGCTGCAGAAGGGCCTGTAGACTCCCAGGCCCCAGGAGCTGCTGACTCTGCGAATAGGACAGTCTAACTGAGGAGCCAGAATGTATGGGGCAGGGTGTGAGGAGAGGCAGTGGGGGCAGCACTGTCAACAGAAACTGCAGCAGGAACACAGCAGTGGGAGCACAGTAGTGGGAGCACAGCAGCTGGAGTCCAAGACTGAGACTCACTCGAGGGAGCTGTCTCGAGCACCCTGCCACCATCCCATGTTATAGTTTTGCAGCTGGACTGTTCTCTTCCGTTCTCACCTCTCAAGACAATATGAGACTTAAAAGAAGACAGTACACACAGGGTATAGTCTACTGATTTGAGGAGGGGAGAGGCATTGGTGTAAGAGAGAAGAGTCAATAGGTAGCCTCTTGTATGTGCCTCCACTGGGTATCCAACCCAGACCTAGAATCCCTCTCAAGGCAGAGGTAACCTGATAATGGCTGATCCCTTTAGTCAGCCAGATGGGGGAAAGTTCCCACCAATGAACAGGCCAATGAAAAATCAGGTCCCAAATAAAACAAGAGAGTCCACATAACCCACACAAAGGACAATCCTAGAGCATGCAGATCAGGACATCAAGGAGTCTACACTGTGGAGGCTCTCTACTCTGGGGAGAGAATAAAACTGCTGGACATAAACCCATCATTTTCTTTTTCCTTCAAGGGGCAAAGCACAGGGTGTGTGTTTGCGGGTATACCCCTTGCACCCCAGCAAAGGGAAGGTGGCACAGACTGGAGTCACTTGAGGAGTGTCTGCAGTGGAAGGCATCAGGGAGAGTCTTGGGAAAGGGGCTGTGGGATTTCCAGGACCCAATATACCTGGGCTACATAGCAACCATCTTTCTTGAGAAGAGCAAGCCCCTCCCAGGGGAAACTCAATTACCTTACCCCGTGGGATACCACTCCCCCCACCCTCTGGTAATCCCCTTACCACAACCTCTGAAATTCTGTTCACTCCATTCAGCAACTTTTTTTGTTCTTTTTTCAGTTTTACTGTCTTGGTTTTCTGTTTTGTTTTTTTTGTTTTTTTGTTTGCTCCCAGCTTGCATCTTAACCCTTGCTGAGGAGACAGCAACATAACCACACTCAGGGATCCTCAGAGACTGCCTGTAGGGTGCAGACAATGCATACACTATCCTGGAAAACAGACTGGGGCTTTGCCCTTGTGGGAGAGCCACAAAAACACCCTCCCAGCACCTAGCAGACCCAAAATCTGGGTTCTGGAAGCCTACCAGGGGCCCCATCCTGCCAAGTACAGGGAAATAATCCTGGAAAGACAGGTTAGTAGTTCAGGGGATGGGGGAAAAACCCACCATATTCTCTGAAGTCTCAAAGGCACCTGCCACAGGAGATCCAGGAATCACAGCCCCCTGTTTCCACCAGAAGCCCTCTCAAAAATAGACTGGTCTAAGATTGACAGTAGGCCAGCAGCCAAGAACAGGTAGAGGTGGTTCCTGTGGTAGTCTGGGACACACCCCTGGACCCAGGGTTGATAAAAGCCAGCTTTGTAGAGCAACTTGGCCAACCCCGAGAGTAGCCAAGTCTGGAGGAATCAGCCACAAACTGTGGCTCACCAGTAGCTTCAAGAATGTGGCAGAGGGCCAGATGTGGACAGCACCTGCCATTGGCTTACACCAGACTCAGACATCAGAGTGCTATCCAAAGGGAGAAACCAGAAGGCAAGATCTAAACTGTGCTGAGACAAATTCACTTTGCTCTTTTCTCATTATCTTAACTATTTTTCTTTTTATAGCCTTTTTATTTATTTTTGTAATCTATTTTGGGGTTTTTTTTTGTGCTGTAATTTTTCTTCTTATATCCTATTATACTCTTATCTTTGATTACTCCACTGTTCCTTTATTATCTAATTTTATTATTTTTGTTACTTTTTCTGTGTTCCTTTTCCCCATTTTCCTCTTTTATTTTGAGTAGTTCTCTTCCCCTTTCTCCTCACATAATCATTTTTCCTTTCTTTGGTCCTTTCATAGTTTTTTAATTTCCTTCTTTCTCTACTATTCCATTTTTCTTTCTGCTTTTAATGTTCTTTGCTCTCTTATTGTTGAAATTGCTGTGGTGATCAGAGAGGGGTTGCTTGATGTGGTGTTGTTTTGTGTTGTTTAGCTTTTTCTCCCAGCACCTATACAACAGTGCATAACACATGGTGGAGGATGAGTTTCTTAGTCAGATAGACAGAGAGGAGTTACCACTGACAAATGGGAAAATAACAATCGGACTGAAATACAACAGGAGAGTCCACATAACCCACACAGAGAACATACAGATCAGCAGATCAAGGAGTCTTTACCACAGGGACCCACTGGCCTCCTAACACACAGGACCACTCCACAGACAAAGAGTTAAAGCAAACCAATCTAATACATAGAAACAAGCACAAAGAGACAACTAAAATAAGGAGAAAAAGAAAAAAACCCAAAGAAAGGAAAAGGAGAAATACTCAGGAAAAGAGCTAAGTGAAATTGAGGGAAGCAATTTATCAGACATAGAGTTCAAAGTAATGGTTATAAAGATGCTCAAGGAACTTGAGAACTACAAAGAAATTAGTGGTGCATACATCAACATGAAAAAAGACATAGAAACCTTGAATAAGAACCAGATGGAAATGAAGAATGCAATATCTGAAATGAAGAACACAATAGAAGGAATTAAAAACAGGTGAGATGAAGCAGAGGATTGAATCAGTGAGTTGGAAGACAAGGTAGAATAAAGCAACCAGTCAGAACAACAAAATTAAAATAGACACAAAAAGAATGAGGATAGTTTAAGGGAGTTTTGGGGTACATGAAATATAATAATATTTGCATCATAGGGATTCCAGAACTAGAATAAAAGGAGCAAAGGATAGAAAACCTTGTTTGAAAAAAATAATGACAGAAAGCTTCCCAAACTTGGTGAGAGAAGTTGTCATGCAAGTCCAGGGAGCACAGAGGGTCCCAATCAAGATGAACCCAAAGAGGCCTACTCCAAGAAACATTCTAATCAAAATGGCAAAATTTAAAGACAAAGAGAGAACCTTAAAGGCGGCAAGGGAAAAACAGCAAGTAACATACAAGGGCACTCCAATAAAACTGTCAACTGATTTCTCAATAGAAATACTGCAAGCTAGAAGGGATTGGCACAAAATATTCTGAGTAATGAAAAGCAACGACCTACAATCAAGACTATGATATTTAGCAAGGCTCTCACTTAAAAGGGAAGGAGAAATAAAGAGCTTCTGGGTAAAAGAAGGCTAAAAGAATATGTCTCTACCATGCCAGCACTGCAAGAGATGCTAAAGGGATTACTATAAAAAGGAGAGAGAGAGAGAGAGAACATAGGTACAAAAGGAAAAAATGACAATGAATAAGTATGTATCAATAATAAATTTAAATGTAAATGGATTAAATGCTTGAATCAAAACACATAGGGTAGCTGAATAGACAAGAAAACAGGACCCGTATATTTGCTGTCTATGGGAGACACACATTAAAATAAAAGATGTACACAAGCTGGAAATGAAGGAATGGAAAAATTATTCTATGCAAATGACATGAAGAAAAGCAAGGGTAGCAATACTTAGATAAAATAAACTTTAAAATGAAAGCCATAACAAGAGACAAAGAAGGTCATTACATAATACTTAAATAATACTTAGTAGTCCAACAAGAGGATGTAACTCTTGTAAACATACATCACCCAATGTAGGTGCACTTCATATATAAAGAAAATATTGGAGGATTTTAAGAAAGAGATAGACAGCAATACAGTCATTGTAGGGGATTTTAATGCCCCATTCTTAATAATGATAGGTCTTCCAAACAAAGAATCAATAAGAATATTGTGGCACTGAAGGACACTCTAGATCAAATGGACTTAATTGATATTTATAGAACATTTCATCCAAAGAAGCAAAATACACATTCTTCTCAAACACACATGGATCATTCTCAAAGGTAGACTATGTGGTAAGACCAAAACAAGCCTTAACAAATTCAAGAAAAGCTCAATCATACCAAGTATCTTCTTGAATCACAACAGCTTGAAACTAGAAACCAACCTCAAAGAAAAAAAACCCTCAAAAACATTAAAATACATGGAGGCTGAATAGCATGTTATTAAATAATGAATGGGTTAACAATGAGATCAAGGAAGAAATCAAAAAGTATCTGGAAACAAATGCAAATGAACACACAACAGTCCAAAACCAATGGGACACTGTGAAGGCATCCCTGAAAGGGAAGTTCATAGTAATTCAAGACCTAAAGAAGACTACTTAGACTACTCTATCCCAAGAAAAATGGATAGAGGACTCAAATAAATAAAATGATAAATGAAAGAGGAGAAATAACAACTGATACTTCTCCTCTAGTATACAGAATCTCCTCCTGTCTGTGATACAGACACACAAAATATTATAAGAAATTACTCTCAACAACTATATGCCAAGAAATTGGAAAACTTGGGCAAAATGGGTAAACTTTTAGAGACATGCAACCTTCTAAAATTGAATCAGGATGCAGTAGAAAATCTGAATAGACTGATAACAAACAGCAAAAGTGAAGCAGTAATAAAAAAAAAAATTACTGACACACAAAAGCCATGAACCAGATGGCTTCACAGATGAATTTTACTAATCATTCAAAGAAGAACTAAGAACTCTCTTTCTCAAACTAGTCCAAAAATTTCAAGAAGAGGGAAGACTCTCAAGCTCTTTTTATGATGTCAGCATCATTCTAATCCCAAAACCAGGTAATGGCACAACAAAGAAACAAAATTACAAGTTAATATCTCTGATAAATGTAGGTGCAAAAATTCTTAACAAAATACTAGTGAACGAAATCTAAGAAAACATTAAAGTTATCATACACCACAACCAAGTAAGATTTATTTCAGGGATGCAAGAATGGTACAGTATTCACAAATCTATAAATGTGATACATCACATAAACAAAATGAAAATCCAAAATCACATGATCGTTTCAATAGATGCAGAAAAAGCATTTGATAAAATCCAGCACCCATTTATGATAAAAACTCTCAGTAAAGTGGGATTAGAAGTAACATACCTGAACATAGTAAAGGCCATATATGACAAACTCACTGTAGCATCAGACTCAATGGGCAAAAATTATACCATTAAGATTCAGAACAAGACAGGGATGTCCACTTTCACATCTCTTATTCAACCTAGTACCGGAAGTTCTAGCCACAGCAATCAGACAAGAAGAAATAAAAGTATACAAACTGGCAAAGCAGAAGTAAAACCATCATTGTTTGCAGATTTCATACAATAGTGTACATACAAAATCCTATAAACTCCAAAGAAAAACTACTTGACATAAAAAATGAATTCAGCAAAGTAGCAGGGTACAAAGTCAATAATCAGAAATTAATGACATTTTTGTACACCAACAAGGAACTATCAGAAAAAGAAACTAAGAAAAAAATCCCATTTACTATAGCATCAGAAACAAAATAAAATACTTAGGAATGAATTTAACCAAGGTGGTAAAAGGTCTGAACTCATAAAACTTTACAACACTGAAGAAAGAAATTGAGGAAGATACAAATAAATAGAAGTACATACCCTGTTCATGGATTGGAAGAATTAACATCATTAAAATGTCCATACTACTGTAGTAGCCCAGGAGGGTCTTATAGGGTCGTGGATAGGGTCTGGCACCGCAGGTGTGGTGACTAGGCCTGGTTTCTGGCCTTGACAACTTGGGCCTTGACTGTTTCTCAACCCTGAGCAGAGTATGTTCTTGATAATCAGTGTTCCGCTGCAAGGTCATTCTATGAGAACAAGACATCCGGGGGCCGAAGCCAGATCACGCAAGAAGAAGGACTTGTTCTCAAGGGAGTGACCGATGACTTAGCCTTTGTATTCAGCTAGTTGTTATCTATCCCTGATGTGTATAAAAAGACTTGTAGCTCTGAATAAAGTTGCCTTATGCCAGCAGAGCATTTGGTCCTCTCCTTTATTTCAGTCCCTCACCCTATCCCACAACCACCCTGCTGCAGCGGGCTGCGGCATACCATCTAAAGCAATCTATAGATTCAATGCAATTCTTATTAAAATACCAAAAGCATAGTTTACAGGCCTAGGACAAATATTTCAAAATGTATATGGAACCAAAAAAGAAAAAAGACCCCGAATAGCCACAGCAATCTTGAGAAAGAAGAGAAAAGTTGGAAGTATCACAATACCTGATACCAAACTATATGCTTTGGTACTTGCATAAGATCAGACACATAGATCAATGGAACAGAATAGAGAGCCCACAAACCCATGTATTTATGGCCAATTAATATTTGACAAAGGGGGCAGGAGTATAAAATGGAGTAAAAATAGCCTCATCAATAAGTGGTGTTGGGAGAACTGGACTGGTAAGCGCAAAAAAAAATTGAAACTAGACTACCAACTTACACCACACAACAGAATAAACTCAAAATGGATAAAAGACTTAAATATAATTTGTGATACTATAAAAGTCTTAGTGGAAAACATAGGTAGTAAAATTTCAGATAACCCACACAGCAAAATTTTTGCTGATATATCTTCTAGGGCAAGGGAAATAAAGGAAAAAATAAACAAATGGAACTACATCAAATTAAAAAGCTTCTGCACAGTTAAAGAAACCAGCATCAAAATGAAAAAGGAACTAACTGTATGGGAGAACATATTTGCCAAAGATACACCAGACAAAGGTTTGATCTCCAAAATATATAAAGAACTCACATGCCTCCATACCAAGACAAACAATCCAATTAAAAATGGGCAAAGGACTTGAGCAGATACTTCTCCAAGGAAGACATACAAAGGGCCCATAAACAGATGAAAAAATGCTCAACATAACTAACCATTAGAGAGATGAAAATTAAAACTACAATGAGATACCACTTCACACCAGTCAGAATGGCCATCATTAATAAATCAACAAATAACAAGTGCTGGCAAGGATGTGGAGAAAAGGGAACCCTAGTGCACTGTTGGTGGGAAAGCAGAGTGGTGCAGTCACTGTAGAAAACAGTATAGAATTTCCTCAAAAAAACTAAAAATGGAATTTCCTTTTGATCCAGTCATTTCACTGCTAAGATTATACCCTAAGAATCCTGAATCACCAATTCAAAGGAATCTATGCACCCTAATATTCATAGCAGTGTTATTTATAATAGCCAAGTGCTGGAAACAGCCTAAGTGCCCATCAGTAAATGAGCATATCAAAAAACTGTGGTACACTTAAGCAATGGAAAACCAGAGCAGAAAGAAAGAAGGAACTTCTACCTTTCGTGACAGCATGGATTGGACTGGAGAGTATTATGCTAAGTGAAATAAGTCAGGTGATGAAAGACAAATACTATATGATCTCACCTAAAGTAGAAGCTAATCAACAAAACAAACAAGAAAGCAAAATAGAACCAGGGACTTGGAAATAGAGAACAAACTGGCAGTGACTAAAGGGGAGGAGGCAGGGAGATAATGGGGGAGAATAAGGGAAGGGTCATCAAGGAACGTGTATAGAGGACCCACAGGCATGGACAATGGGGTGGGGATCGACTGTGGGAGTGGGCTGGGGGTGGGTGAAGAAGGAAAAAATGTGGAACAACTGTAATTGAACAGGAAATTAAAAAAAAAAGAAAATAACTTCATTAGTAACTTCTTGGTAAAGAAACCACAATAACATATTTGTTTAATAAAAAAAAAAAAAATGGAGGGTCCCGGTTCGATTCCCCGTCAGGGCACATGCCTGGGTTGCGGGCCGGGTCCCCGGTGAGGGCCATGTGAGAGGCAACCGTACATTGCTGTTTCTCTCCCTCTCTGTCTCCCTCCCTTCCCCTATGTCTAAAAAAATAAATAAATAAAATCTTTTTAAAAAAATGAGAAAAAAAGACTAAATGAGAGAGAAGAAAGATGGCGGTGGAGTAGGAGGGAGCGAGGTCAGCTTCCTCCTGCCCACTGGTGGGATATCTGGCCGATTTTCTGAGGAGCGGAGTGATCGCCCAGCTGTATTCCAGTGTGTGGGAAGATTGACGACCAAGATTGCACACAGTTGAAAGATTAGAAGGTAGGGAGTCTGCTTCGGAGCAAAGGGGTCTCTCGGGCCCAGCGGCGAGCTGGGAAGACTACGGATCCAGCCGGGGCAGCTGCCTGGTCTCTTGCAGGAGTCTGGGGAAGGAGCTGGATTGGGGTGTGTGAGTAGCCAAAGCAGGCGCGCGGGTCTGTTGGGAGAGGCTCGGTCTCCAGCAGGCCGGAGGTCGGTGCGTACGTGGGGACTGATCCGCAGAGGCTGGAGATCCCAGCGGGAGGAATTGGAGATTGAACTGAATGGGAAATCCGAGGCCTGGAGCTCCAGGACCAGGCGCACCCTGCGAAGCCAGTCAGGGGCAGCTGGTGTTTGTGCATGACCCGGCGCCCAGGCTGGAGGATTGCAAGCGCCGATTCCAGAGACAAAAGCGGTCAATGAACACAGGGGCGCAGAGCTCACTCCCGGAGGGCCTGAGACACAACCCAGCCACTGTGATCAGAGACCTGCGGTGCAGACTCCCTCCGTGGGAGAAAAACAGAGGAGCCCCATTGAGCTCACAAACTCTGACTCAGTGTGGAGGCCAGGCAGCCCAGAAGGCATGCTGCGAATTCCTAGCAACTCAGCTTGAGGCAGGATGGCAGCTAAGAGTGCAGCTCAGGAAGAAAGAAAAGGAAACCTGATATCTTCCCAGCCTGCTGCAGACAGAAGGACCAGAGGAGCAGACCTGACCAGACACTTTTAAAGGCAGCCAACAGAAGTCTTTTTTTTTTTTCTTTTGTTTTCTTTTTGTTTCTCTGTGTGTTTTCCCCTCACCTTCTTCCTATCTGTCCTTCTATATTTTTTTAATGCCTTCTACCTTCCCTTCATTTAGTATTCCTAGAAATACTAAATTTCTCTTCTTTTTATTTCTTATTTTTTATTATTTTTATTATTTTTTATTATTATTTTTTATTTATTTTTCTTTTTCCTTATTTTTCTTTCTTTTTCTTCTTTTTCTCCCCTACCCTCTCTTCTTTATCCACAGGTAAGACATTAAAATCTGGAATTGTGAAGAGAAGAGAGTGGGACCCAGACAAGAGTCAGCCCAAAAAACAGAGACAGTGACACAAAATTAACTTCGCTGCTCCAGAGAACTTGACAGATCAGTTTAAGAATCAGTGGCTAGCAAGAAGAATCCCACAAACAATGGGAAGACAAAGAAACAATCCCCAAATGAAAGGAAAGGAGGAAGACCCAGAAAGAATGATAAATGAAACAGAGGCAAGCCAACTATCAGATATTGAGTTCAAAGCATATGTTACCAGGCAGCTCAAGAAACTCGAGAAGCTTGATGAACTCACAAAAAATTACCAGAAACTACAGGGAAACTATAATGAACTCACTGAAAACTATGTAAACATGAAAAAGGAAATAGAAGTTATTTACAAGGGCCAAGAGGAAATGAAGAATACAATATATGAACTGAAGAACACAATAGAAGGAATCAAAAGCGGGCTCGATGAGGCAGAGGATTGGATCAGCGAGCTGGAGGACAAGGTTGAAAAAAAGCACCCAAAAAGAGCAAGAACAGGAAAAGAGGCTCAGAAAGAATGAAGAGGTATTAAGGGAAATGCAGGACAACATGAAATGTAATAATATTCATATGATAGGGATACCAGAAGGAGAGGAAGAGCAGCAAGGGATGGAAAACCTGTTTGAAAAGTAATGATGGAAAACTTCCCTAATCTGATGAGAGAAAAAGCCACACAAATCCAGGAAATACAGAGAGTCCCAAACAAAAGAAACCCTAACAGGCCCACTTCAAGACACATCATCATTAAAATGGCAAAATTCCAAGACAAAGAGAGAATCCTAAAGGCAGCGAGGCAGAAACAGGAAGTAACATACAAGGGAACCCCGATAAGGTTAGCAGCTGACTTCTCAATGGAAACACTCCAAGCCAGAAGGGAATGGCAAGAAATATTCCAAGTAATGAGAACCAGAGACCTGCAACCAAGACTACGCTACCCAGCAAGGCTCTCAATCAAGATAGATGGCCAAATAAGGAGCTTCCAAGACAAAAGAAGTCTAAAAGAATGCACCTCCACCAAACCAGCTCTGCAAGAGATGCTAAAGGGACTGATTTAAGGAAAGGAAGGGAAAGAGAGAGTGAGGAACAAAGGTACAAAAAAAATGGCAATGAATAAGTACCTATCAATAATAACCTTAAACATAAATGGATTAAATGCTCCAATTAAAAGACATAGAATAGCAGAATGGATAAGAAAGCATGACCCACACATATGCTGCTTACAAGAGACCCGCCTCAGGACAAAAGACTTATACAGACTGAAAGTGAAGGGCTGGAAACAAGTTTTCCAAGCAAACAGACAAGAAAAAAGAGCTGGGGTAGCAATACTCATATCAGACAAAATAGACTTCAAAAAAAGGGCCATAAAGAGAGATCCAGAAGGACACTTTATAATACTCAAGGGAAGAATCCACCAAGAAGACATAAATATTGTAAATATATACGCAGCCAACACAGGAGCACCCAAATGCATGAAGAAAATCTTGGAGGACTTCAAGAAAGACATTGATAGCAACACAATTATAGTAGGGGACTTCAAAACCCCACTGTCAAAAATGGACAGATCCTCCAAACAAAATATCAGCAAAGACATTGTGGCACTGAACAATGCCCTAGAAGAAATGGACTTAATTGATATATATAGGGCCCTTAACCCCAAAGAGGCTAAATACACATTCTTTTCAAATGCACATGGAACATTTTCAAAAATAGACCATATGATAGGACACAAAACAAGCGTCAACAAATTCAAGAAAATTGAAATCATACCAAGTATTTTCTCTGACCACAGAGACTGAAATTAGAAACCAACCCAAAGGAAAAAATCCCAAACATTCAAAATCATGGAGACTGAATAGCATGCTATTAAACAATGAATGGGTCAAGGACGAGATTAGGGAAGATATCAAAAAGTTCCTTGAAACAAATGAAAATGAACTAATGACAAACCAAAACTTATGGGACACAGCGAAGGAAGTCCTGAGAGGGAATTTCACAGCGATACAGGCCTACTTAAAAAAACAGAAAGAGTTTTCACAAACAACCTAACCCTACACCTACAAGAACTCGAGGAACAACAGCAAAGACAACCCAGAGCAAGTAGAAGGAAGGAAATAACCAAAACCAGAGCAGAATTAAATGACATAGAGAATAAAAGGACAATTCTAAGGATCAATGATCCAGGAGCTGGTTCTTTGAAAAGATAAAATAGACAAGCCTTTAAGCAGGCTCATCAAGAAAAAAAGGAGAGAGGACCCAAATAAACTCAAACAGAAATGAATGAGGAGATATTACAACTGATGCCACAGAAATACAAAGGATTGTAAGACACTACTATAAAGAACTGTATGCCAAGAAATATGAAAACCTAGGTGAAATGGAAAAATTTTTAGAAAAATATAATCTTCCAAAACTCAATAAGGAAGAAATAGAAAGCCTGAACCAACCAATAACAGTGGATGAAATTAAAGCAGTAATCAAAAAACTTCCAACACAAAAAAGCCCTGGACCAGATGGTTTCACAGGAGAATTCTACAAAGCATTTAAGGAAGAACTAACACCTATCCTTCACAGACTACTCCAAAAAATCCAAAATGATGGAAGGCTCTCAAACTCTTTTTATGATGCCAGCATCATCCTAATCCCAAAACCAGAAAAAGACACAACAAAGAAAGAAAACTTCAGGCCAATATCACTGATGAACATTGACGCTAAAATTCTCGACAAAATATTAGCAAACCGCATCCAGCAATACATCAAAAAGATCATTCACCATGACCAAGTGGGTTTCATCCCAGGGATGCAAGGATGGTACAACATTCGCAAAACAATAAACGTAATACATCACATAAACCAAAGCAAAGACAAAAATCACATGATCATATCAATAGATGCAGAAAAAGTATTCGATAAGGTACAGCATCCATTTATGATAAAGACATTTAGCAAAGTGTGAATAGAGGGAGCATTCCTCAACGTAATAAAGGCCATATATGAGAAACCTGCAGCCAACATTATACTCAATGGACAAAAACTAAAATCTTTCCCACTAAGATCAGGAACAAGACAAGGTTGCCCACTATCACCGCTTCTATTGAACATAGTACTGGAAGTTTTGGCCACAGCAATCAGACAAGAAAAGGAAATAAAAGGCATCCAAATTGGAAAGGAGGAAACAAAACTGTCATTGTTTGCAGATGACATGATAGTATAGTTAGAAAACCCTATAGACTCCGCCAAAAAGCTACTCGATCTAATAATTTTATTTGGCAAAACAGCAGGATATAAAGTCAATATCCAGAAATCAAAGGCATTTTTGTATACCAACAGTGAAACAGCAGAAACAGAAATCAGGAAAAAATTCCCATTTGATATAGCAACAACAACAAAAAAAATACCTGGGAATAAACCTAACCAAGGAGGTAAAAGACCTGTACTCAGAAAACTACACAACACTGAAGAAAGTAATCATGGAAGACACAAACAAATGGAAACATATACCATGCTCATGGATTGGAAGAATCAACATCATCAAAATGTCCATACTCCCTAAAACAATTTATAGATTCAATGCAATCCCTGTCAAAGTACCAATGGCATATTTCATGGATATAGAACAAAACAGTTCAAAAATTTATATGGAACCATAAACAACCCCGAATATCAGCTGCAATTTTGAGAAAGAAGAGCAAAGCAGGAGGGATCACAATTCCTGATATCAAACTATATTACAAGGCCACTGTAATTAACATAGCTTGGTACTGGCATAAAAACAGACAGATAGACTAATGGAACAGAATAGAGAGCCCAGAAATAAACCCAAGTCTCTACGGGCAATTAATCTTCGACAAAGGGGGCAGAAGCATAAAATGGAATAAAAATAGCCTCTTCAACATTTGGTGTTGGGAAATCTGGATGGCTACCTGCAAAAAAATGAAACTCGAGCACACCAACTTACGCCATACACAAAAATAAATTCAAGGTGGATTAAAGACTTAAATGTAACTCGTGACACCATAAAAGGTTTAGAGGAAAACATCGGTAGGAAAATCTCAGACATTCCACGCAGCAACATCTTCAATGACATGTCCCCTAGAGCTAGGGACATAAAGGAAAGAATAAACAAATGGGACCTTATCAAAATAAAGAGCTTCTGTGGGGCTAAAGAAAATAGTATTAAAATAAAAAGAGAACCAACCGTATGGGAAAACATATTTGCCCATGATACCTCAGACAAGGGATTGATCTCCAAAATATATAAAGAACTCATACGACTCTACTCCAGGAAGACAAAAAAAAAAAAAAACAATTAAAAAATGGGCAAAAGACATGAACAGACACTTCTCGAAAAAGGACATACAGAGGGCCCAGAATCATATGAAAAGTTGCTCAACATCATTAGCCATCAGAGAGATGCAAATTAAAACCACAATGTGATACCACCTCACACCAGTCGGAATGGCCATCATCAACAAAGCAACAGATAACTGTTGGAGGGGATGTGGAAAAAAGGGAACCCTACTGCACTGTTGGTGGGAATGCAGACTGGTGCAGCCATTGTGGAAAACAGTATGGAACTTCCTCAGAAAAATGAAAATGGAACTGCCTTTCGACCCAGCAATTCCACTACTGGGACTATACCCTAAGAATCCTGAAAAACTTCCCTGGCTGATGTAGCTCAGTGGATTGAGTGCGGGCTGGGAACCAAAGGGTCCTGGTTCGATTCCCAGTCAGGGCACATGCCTATGTTGCAGGCCAGGTCCCCGTGAGGGCCATGTGAGAGGCAACCATACATTGCTGTTTCTCTCCCTCTCTGTGTCCCTTCCTTCCCCTCTCTCTAAAAATAAATAAAATCTTAAAAGAAAAAAAAGAATCCTGAAAAACCAATTCAAAAGAACCTTTGCACTCCAATGTTGATAGCAGCACAATTCACAATAGCCAAGTGTTAGAAACAACCTAAATGCCCATCTACAAATGAATGGATCAAGAAACTATGGTACATTTACACAATGGAATTCTACGCAGCAGAAAGGAAGAAGGAGCTTATATGCTTTGCAACAGCATGGATGGAACTGGAGAGCATTATGCTAAGTGAAGTAAGCCAGGCAGTGAGGGACAAATACCATATGATCTCACCTTTAACTGGATCATAATCAACAAAAGCAGAAAGCAAGCAAAACATAACCAGAGACATTGAAATTAGGAACAGTCTAACAATAGCCAGGGGGGAGGGGACAATCGGGAGAAGGGTTTTCAGGAATCACTGTAGAGGACACATGGACAGAACTAAGGGGGAAGAGGGAGGCTGGCGGGGGGAGCTGGGGTTGGAGGGGAAGGGAGGAGGGCAGGGGAGAGGATGCAAATAACTGTAATTGAACAACAATAAAGTAATTATTTAAAAAAAAATGGGCCAAGGATCTAAATATACACTCCTCCAAGAAGGACCTACAGATGGCCCATAGATATAAGAAAAGATGCTCAACATCACTAGCCATCAGAGAAATGCAAATCAAAACCACAGTGATGTATCACCTCAAACCTCTCAGAATGGCTATTATTAATAAATCAAAAAACAAGTGCTGGTGAGGATGTGGAGAAAAGGAAACCCTAGTGCACTGTTGGTGGGAATGCAGACTGGTGCAGCCACTGTGGAAAACAGTATGGAATTTCTTCAAAAAATAAAAAATGAACTGCCTTTTGACTCAGCAATTCCACTGCTTGGAATATACTGTGAGAATCCTGCAACACCAATTCAAAAGAACCTATGCACCCCAATGTTCATAGCAGCGGTATATTCAATAGCCAAGTGATGGAAACAACCTAAGTGCCCATAAATAGATGAATGGAAAACTGATACATTTATATAATGGAATACTATGCAGAAGAAAGAAAGAGGAAGTAATCCCTATCCTTTGTGACAGTATGGATGGAACTGGAGACTATTATGCTAAGTGAAATAAGCCAGGCAGTGAAAGACAAATACCGTATGATTTCACTTACAAGAGGAATCTATTGAACAAGATAAAGTAAGGAGCAAAATAGAACCAGATACATGTAAAGAGGGGACAGTCTGACAGCTCTTAGAGGAAAAGGGAGTTGGGGGATAATGGTGGAAAGTAGGAGAAGGGAATAGTCTATGACCATGTATGAATGACCCATAGCCATGGACAATTGTGTGGGGATTGACTGTGGCAGCAGGAGGTTGGCTAGATGGAGCATGGCAAAAGGGGAAAAAATTGGGACAACTGTAATAGAATAAACAAGCATAAAAAATATTTACAGCCCAGGGAAAATACAATATATGCCCTAAAAAGTACTGAATGTTATAGGATTAATGGGAATGAGAGAGGCTAGTACTGGGGAATAATCAGGGAAGAGAATTTTAAGCCTGAATGCATTAGACTTTTGACAGACTAAGATGAGGGTCAAGGCCAGCCAGACAGAGGAAACAAACAACATAGGATCTGTGGGAGGCACATTATATTCCCACTAGTAGGTGCAGGATACAGCAGGAGTTGAGCCTAGAAAGGTAGGTTGAGTCAGGTGCCATAGGACCTAGAACATCTTAGTCTGGCATCCCTGGTACTACGCAGCAGACAGTGAATCATCTTCACACTCTCCATCTCACCTTGGCCCTCTGGTCTCATTATCTATATCAGTCCTGGACACTATGTCCAACTACTGACCAGATGGGAAACCTCTTGACCTGTCAATATGGGCAAGGAAGCACAATAAAGTGACATTTACCTTTTGCTAAGTAGCTCCTAGGACCCAAAATTTATCTTCAAGATCTCGGGGGACAGAGAAGGAAGAGTTATGTTCCAGAAGTCCTAACCTTTAAAAAACATGACAAACACATCACAATCCTGTACTCTGCTGGACCCTAAAGGAAAGCCATTGTCAAATGCCAGAGCAAGAATAGAGGGATAAGAAGAGTCACCTGAATATAAATGATTTCTTGGACTCTGGCTGTGGTTAGAATATGGCTCTCAGGTGGCTGTGTTTCTCAGGTGAATTAGGTCAGCCTGTGGTTGCTCAATCAGTGGGTTGCCTCTCATCTCTTGCTTACACCTCTCCTTTCTCCTTTCACAAGCTCCCCTCTCCCATGTGACAGAAGAACAGCTCTTACCATCTGGCATCTTACTAAATACACCTTCCCAGTGTGTGAGAACATGTACCAAACATCAGCACAATAAGCAAATTCAAATGTAAGAAAATTCCCAGGAAAGCAAAGGAACAGCAACTTTCTCAAAAGAGGTCCAACGGGGCCACGTCATTGTCACCTGTGTCTGCTCCAGTAGGCAAGAGTGTAATGGTGGTCACAAATAGATAGTTTTGTTGAATGGAAGCAGGAAAGAAGGCTTTTCTGTCAGAAAGCAATTCTAATTTGGTTGATCTGTTTGACAATGAAGTCTGGGTTTTCCCACCAGCTGACGTAGAGGGCATTTTTCATAAGTTGAATGAGCACAGTCTACAACTATTTAAAGCACAGAAAATATGTAGAAAATTCATCCTTCACACTGTTAAATTGATGACACAAATTTATATGTCAACTTAAAAATGTGCAAGCAGTCACATAGTTGTTTCATATTATTTTAGGGAGGTTATTAGAGAAGTCTGAAGACTCCTGGACCTTCAATGTGTCTCCAAACTAACTAACGTTGGGAAGTTTGTATAAATTGCTGAATTGAGATTCTAGTTTTGCTCTGCAGAGGGCAGCATTGGTAAAATATTATGAGGTAAAAAGAATTTTTTTTTTCTAATAGTTCTTTGAAGACTAACTTTCCTCTTTGCCTTCAAACAATTTAAAATAGAATACTAATGAGCTTTAGAGTTTGTGGCTTTAGGGGAGAATAGCTGTTTGACCAGAACAAAAATATTGAAGACCTCTGTATCAGGTACATTTTTCCAAGGCCAAAATAGTATTATATTTTGTTTTTCTGTTTTTAACCAATTTATTTCTAGAATTTAACAGTGCACAGCATCAAGTGGGTACTCAAAAAGTGTTTGACAGAAGAACAGTTACACTACTTCCAGCTCTAGGGAAGCTTTGGGTTAAGCACGCAGCATAATTTCATGTTGGGGCAAGGCTCCCTTGTCCCTGAAACCCTACCTGGCACAGATGGCTTGGGTCCAACAGTCCTCAGAAAGGGCAGGCACCATCTATGATTAAAAAGGACTTTGGCACTGACTGACACGAAATGGCCTGAATGTGACTACAGCTGTTTACAGTTCTCAGTGACTCCAGGAAATTATTTTCTGATGCCATTTCACTAAAAACATCATGTGATTTCCTTATAGTGAGTTAATTATTGCCAGACCTTAAAGAAATGACAAAAAAATTAAACTTAAAGCACAGGTAGAGCACATAGACAAATAGTCCATAGTTAATATTAAACATTGCTTTGTCAGGAATTAAAAGCTTCTTTTAAAGATAAGGCAAGGAAAGGAGATCAGATTGAAAGAAAAAGCATGAAGTAATGAGTTTACACTCTGCAGCTACCAATTCCTTTTTCGAACACTTCTCTTTCTGAATATAAAAACCACCTTCAGGCAAGTTTTGACATGTGGGTGTTGGTTTAATATATGGGCCTTTGAACAGTTGTTTAACTGGAATTGAAATATTAGGTCATACACCTAGTAGAAGGAATTTCAGCAACAAGGACAGGTGTGTGTGCTGGAGGTTGGGAGACAGTTCCCAGATGGCAGCTCTGCAGCTATTGCTGGGCCCTCTAGGCAGGTGTGAAGGGAGCACCAGAGCCTCCAGTTAGTCCTTCTTCCAGCTTCTCTTCATCAACATGGCACAATCATAACAGGCTGTCAATGACAAGGGACATGGTATTTTCAAGGGATTGAAAGTTACAAATATATAACAATAAAAACCATAGATTACTTTCAACTACCAGTTCTCTTGGTTTTTCCTAAAATTGGGAACATTTCACAAAGTATGTACACATGTGTATGTGTGTGTGAATGTATATATATAGTGAAGATCATATTAGGTCTGCATATTATAAATGTGTATAGATACAAAAATTTAAGCAAACAATTAATGGCAAATATGACATTAACACATTTCCCCAAGCAAACAAAACAGCTGGCAGTGCTTACTGAGCTTACCAGTGTGGGCCCTTCCACACAGAAAAAGGCAGACTGAGAAATGAACACCAAGACCCAGACTTGTTGACTAAATTATTAAAAACATATTCGCCCTGGCTGGTGTAGCTCAGTGGATTGAGCGCGGGCTGGGAACCAAAGGGTCCCAGTTCCATTCCCAGTCAGGGCACATGCCTGGGTTGCAGGCCAGGTCCCCAGTGGGGGCCATGTGAGAGGCAACATACATTGCTGTTTCTCTCCCTCTCTTTCTCCCTCCCTTCCCCTCTCTCTAAAAATAAATAAATAAAATCTTAAAGAAAAACATATTCACTCTGTGGTTGAATCTACAGAAGACCAGTGTGCATACTGCATGACCTCACAGCTTTAGCTGTGCCTATTTCTTCACTTTCTCAAGGATGTCGACTAGCTATTTTTAGACTAGGTATGATCTGCCCCAGTGGCAAGCTGGATATTCAGGCACTGGCTTGTTACAGATGACACCATTAAGTTCCTATTTCCAGATGATAACACCAGGACCTTTGTACCAAAGTGCAACGGACTGAATATTTATGTCCCCACTCCCCTCAAATTCATATGTTGAAATTCAAACACTTGTGGTGATAGTATTAGGAGATAGAGCCTTTGGGAGATGGCATTTTTCCTGCAACTTGTGAACTGGAAGTTTACTGGAAAGTTGCTTCCAGTTTACTGTTAGCAAGAAAACAGCCCTAGCCCACCTTAAAATGGAGGCACTGCCTAAGTGTTCTATATCAGGAGGGTGGGAGGAAGGACAGGGTAGAGGGCTACCATTCATGTTCAACGAAATTCTTACTTGCTTCTCTTCATTATCAATAAGCAGAGGATTATCCTCATAGATGTCAGAAAGATGGCATGTAAGGCTCTCAGGAGGGAGCTTTGCTGGTTAAAACCTGTATCCTTAAGCCTCAGCAGCAGCCAGGGATTGCCCAGGATAACATGTACCCCCAGGAGGGGCAGTGCCTGCAGGAGGCCAGGAGCTCACCTGCCAGGCACTTCCTCATGAGTCAGACCCAAGGAGGTGTGGTGACCCTTGAGTATGAAAATGGTTCTGAAGCTGTGGGGATGAAACATTAACTGAAAAAGAAAATGTAACGCCCACATACCTCCTCAGAGGGATTAAAGGTCTTAGAAGGGGCAAAGACACAGAGCTTCAGCTTAGTGTTTTGATTGTTATTTTGTGTTTTTCAGATGTTACAGTATTTTCAGAAGGAGACAGGGAAGGATCTTTCTTACAAAAAAAAATAATAAAGTGATTGAATTCACCAAAGGCCAGGAATAATCGCATACTCCTCG
This sequence comes from Micronycteris hirsuta, assembly GCA_004026765.1. Classification (NCBI taxonomy): domain Eukaryota; kingdom Metazoa; phylum Chordata; class Mammalia; order Chiroptera; family Phyllostomidae; genus Micronycteris; species Micronycteris hirsuta. Next base: position 35,940 of record PVJI01004250.1, on the reverse strand, counting down.
TATACAGGGGTGGGCAAAAGTAAGTTTACAATTATGAATACATGAAATACAGAGTTTATTCTTGTATTATTATTTATTAATGATTATATTATTTACTTGTATTATTTTTCTTATTATTGCTATTATTTTGTACCCTTACTTATGATTTATCTTTCAGGTAATGATGGCTAACTCAACCTATTTTGCCCATCCCTGTATAATACATATATATACACATATGTATTATATATACATAATATACATATATATTATAAAAGAGATACCATGAAAAGCTTCAAAAAGAAAATGATATTGCATCCTGTTGGTATCAGCCCTTGTAAATAAATGTCACTGTAAATACAATATCCATGGTTATAGTTAATATATCATTCCCATCTTTGTCTTAAAGGGTAGGAAGGGAAAGGGGAAGGAAAGGGAAGAGGAAAAGACAAAAGCTAATATAGCTTTGAGATGTTTGACACTTGTGCATCTCTCTTTCTCATTAAGCAAGTGGAAAACATGCTCTCTGGGAGAAAAGTCAAGCCATTCCCCATAAGACATCCCTTCTCCAAGAACAGTTACTATTTTCAGAGGGAGATGCGTTATCTTTCTGGGGGTTAAGCACCTAGCTTCAGGAAGTATTAGGAATTGGATGATGTAATCTACCTCATTGTGAAGACCTTTGTCAGGGATGGTGTATGAAGAAGTTCTTTGCTGCACAAATCTTGAGGATTTAAATGCTGATCAGAATAACAATGAGGAGCTGTCATCCTTCCTGTTGGCATGGCTCAGTGACCAACTTTGGCAGGCTGGCTTCCTGGCCAGATATTTTTCATCCACACCTGTGGACCTTATGAAACCAAGGATGACCTCAGTAAGTGTGGCCTTGATTTCTTTTCCATCACCACTTTTGAGATGTAGAAATTGAATGAACATTCACACTAGAAGCATCCACTCAAACAAACAGGTCAGGGAGGAGACCTTCCTCACTTTATGTTCAGCAAATCAGGTTTGGGACACCTCCTGACAGGTCATCCATCCAGTGGAACAGGCTGTGTTCTCACAACATGGTATGGTTGGCCCTCTATTGTATGGCTCATCCAGAAGTAAATGGCTTTGCTTCTTAAGCAATTAGTCCAGAGACTGTGCCAGAGCAAGGAAGTCACCCTTTTAAGGTCTTTGATGTCACATTAAGCCAGACCATTGGAGAACTGCTTCTGTGCACTATATTACCTTGGCTTCTCTTAAAAGTGCTATTTCTGAACTACCTTTTCACATATAACTACTTTTTGCATCGACAGACGTTATATGAGCTATAGGAACATTTCCGTGATAGCCACTGTACAAACGCTGTTGAGGATGTGACCCAAAGCAGGTTGACAGCATCGATCCCTTTTCTCAGGGATACATTTCCCTTCTTATAGAAGAAATGTATCTCAGTTTGAAGAAGCAGAAAACTATGTATATTTCTCCAAAATATTAGCATTTTTTTCTCTTTTGGGCATCATTAATTTTCTAACTCATAGAATTCATGTCTTTGAGTTGAATGCTAGAAAATTCAAAGCCAAATATATTGCTCACTTCCAACGATTTGTACAGTACCTATAGAGTGCATATTCTGTATGTACTTTGCACTTGAGTCCATTCTGTTTTCTTACCCTTGCTTTCTTTTTACTCTAATTGCTTTTTTATCTAAGCTATTGTTTATTACCTTGTGTGTATTCTAGAGATTCTCTGTATTATTCAGAGTAGGCTAACTGCAGTCAAAAATGGCTCCAAAATATAAACACCATATGATAGGTTGACTTATTTTTTTAATTTTTTTCTCTCTCTTTTAAAAAAATATATTTTATTGATTATGCTATTACAGTTGTCCCATCCCCCCCTTTATTCCCCTCCGCCCTACACACCCCTTCCCACCCGCATTCTCCTCCTTTAGTTCATGTCCATGGTCATACATATAAGTTCCTTGGCTTCTATATTTCCTACACTATTCTTAACCTCCCCCTGTCTGTTTTCTACCTACCATTTATGCTACTTATTCCCTGTACCTTTTCCCCCTCTATCCCCCTCCCAATCCCCCACTGATAAACCTCCATGTGATCTCCATTTCTGTAATTCTGTTCCTGTTCTAGTTATACGGTTAGTTCATTTTTGTTTTTGTTTTTTAAGGTTCAGTTGTTAATAGTTGTTTGTTGTCATTTTATTGTTCGTATCTTTGATCTTCTTCTTTTTGTTAGATAAGTCTTTTTAACATTTCATATAATAATGGCTTGGTGATGGTGAACTCCTTTAACTTGACCTTATCTGGGAAGCACTATATCTGCCCTTCCATTCTAAATGATAGCTTTGCTGAATAGAGTAATCTGGGATGTAGGTCCTTGCCTTCATGACTTGGAATACTTCTTTCTAGCCTATTCTTGCCTGCAAAGTTTCTTTTGAGAAATCAGCTTATAATCTTATGGACATTCCTTTGTAGGTAACTCTCTCATTTTCTCTTGTTACTTTTGAGATTCTTTCCTTATCTTTCATCTTAAGTAATGTAATTATGATGTGCCTTGGTGTGCACTTCCTTGGGTCCAACTTCCTTGAGACTCTCTGAGCTTCCTGGACTTCCTGGAACTCTATTTCCTTTGCCAGATTGGGAAAGTTCTTCACTACTTTTTCAAATAAGTTTTCAATTTCTTGCTCTTTCTCTTCTTCTGGCACCCCTATGATTCAGATGTTGGAACATTTAAGGATGTCCTGGAGGTTCCTCAACCTCTCCTCATTTTTTAAAATTCTCGTTTCTTCATTCTGTTCTGGTTGAATGTTTCTTTCTTCCTTCTGCTCCAAACCATTGATCTGAGTCCTGGTTACCTTCCTGTCACTGTTGGTTCCTTGTACATTTTCCTTTATTTCAATTTTCAGAGCCTTCATTTTTTCCTCTATTTTGCAACCATACTCAACCAATTCTATGAGCTTCCTGATTACCAGTGTTTTGAACTGTGACTCTGATAGGTTGGCTATCTCTTTGTCACTTAGTTGTATTTTTTCTGGAGCTTTGATCTGTTCTTTCATTTGGGCCTTTTTTTTTTTTTGGTCTCCACAGAGCACTTGTTATGTAGTAAGGCGCAGAGCCTTAGGTGTTCACCAGAGTGAGGCAACCCAAGTTGTTGTGTTGTGACACTGTCAGTGGGGGAGGGGTCCAAGAGAGAACAGTGCCATTTGCTCTGCTCTCTGCGGGCTCTCAGTCATTTCTCCTCCACCCACCAGCAAATTGGTCCCTTCTGGTGCTGATTCCTAGGTGGGTGGGTTTGTGTACATTCTAGGACCCTGTGGATCTCTCCAATTAACTCTCCTGTGAGGCTGGGAGTTTCTCCTGACAACACAACCTTCACAGGTTTTTTCAGTCAGAGGTTTTGAGGCTTTATTTTCCCACACTGAGATCCTGGATTGATTAGTCTGTCTCGCTCCCCAGTTGTTCCTGGTTTATCTACATGCAAATGTGGAACCACATGCTCCATCAGCCCCCACCTCATCCACTCCTCCAGCTGCCCCCTTGCCACGAGTCCTCTCTGCCCTGGCTGCCCATCTCTGCTCCTCCTACTGGTCTGGATGAATGTTTCTTCTTTAAATTCTTGGTTATTGGACTTCCATACAGTTCAATTTTCTGGCAGTTCTGGTTGGTTTTTGTTTTTAAATTTGTTGTTCTTCTTTTGGTTGTGCGAGGAGGCACAGTCTATTTACCTATGCCTCCATCTTGACGGGAAGTTAGTAGTTGATTTTTCACTTACCCTACCTTCAACATATAGCTCCACAGTGGCTACAAGAGGTACAAAGATACTCATATCCATAACCACTTCAGCCTGGAAATGATACATACCATTCCTATCACATTTCATTAGACAGAACCAGTCACCCAGGTGCAAATCTGCTAGGAAATATTGTTCTCAGATGGTTGGCCTCTTCCTGAAAACAATTCTAGAAGGGAGGGGAACACAAATCTTTGGTGGTCAGATATTGTCTGCCACACTCCCTACATTTCTCTTAGGGTTGGGAGAATTATACTAACTCAATTGAATGTCTACAAAAAGGAACAATCTCTTCACCTTGCCAAAGAACAGCACTATGAAGAAGTAACCAAAATTGTGATGGGCTCTATGCTGGGTATTGAAGGATGTACCAAAGTATGAGTTATAGTTCTTGCCCTCAAGTTGATGATAGTGTTTTATGTACACCTTCCATACTTCTGCTTCCATGGTTAGGTAGAGACATGGCATACCCCAAAGTTGTTCTGTGGTAGAGAAATTCTACCAGGTTTCTTCTCAGCCCTCATCAAACTCTATAATTGGAAGGTTCGGATATGCCTAGGAGCTAGCTCTGTAATAAAAGAAAGCTCTTCTGTAGTGACCTTTAGGGTTCCCAGTGGACAATAAGAAGGCAAGGACTCTTTATTTCTTGTATTCACTCTGAGATGGCCTTGGAAAAAGGGCTTAATTGCCTCCTGCCTAGAATCCTACCCTAAAAATTAGAGATAATGATATTTGCCTACCTTGCCCTCAGAATTAATTAGTGGTTGTGTTGCACTTTGAGGTTACAGATGAAAGGCTTCTGTATGAGCTCAGTGCATCACCATCATCATCACCATCATCATCATTGTCATTATTACTGGGTGTCCTAAGATAATCAGATGAAATTTCCACACAAAGCTTCCAAAAGACTTGACCTTCCTTCCCTTTTCCTCTACACATTTTTAAAGGACTAACGACTTTCCTCTTCTTTTTTTTTTTCAAAAAGTGCTCATGCTTCATTGACTATTAGAAATATATGCATCCCACTTTCCCTTTCTTCATGACCTTTCCATCAAGTACTAAGAAAGTGAGAACTAGCCATAATTTCTGAGACATGATCCATACACCCCTGCTTGACAGTGCCTTTCTCCCAGAAAGTGAGTCTAGACATTTTGACTATACCCCAAACCAACAATATAAGGGATATATCAGAAGCAGAGGGGAAGGAAAACTTTTACAGGATTTTTTAAATCTCAGAACTGGTAAAAAATTATTCTATTTTTTCTTCCCAGAACATCTCACTAAATAAATTGACCTTTGATGCTTATTAGGTAACATTATAAAGAGGAGTATTACTAGTATTATTTCCTTTTAACTTAGTACTCTGAGTTGGATCACACATCCTTAGGAGAATTTGAACTCAATAGAAGTTCAAATTCTGATGTGAAAATTGAAGTCTTTTCCTGAGGCAGGGCTTTTGGTGACATCCTGCTCTTACACATGAGAACTGGAACCAGAGGTAGTATGGGTTGTGAAGTGATAAAAGTAGAGTGAAGGGAGTAGCGTCAGGTTATCACAGAAGAACTTGAATTTTCCCTGATACATGGATTTAGTATTCTTGATTCAGTATCAAGAATGGTAAAATCAAATGGTGACCTTACTAAGCAGTCCTAATCCCTGGGATGAGTTTAACTGCAATGTTGCTGCTCCTGGGGCCATTAAACTGCAATAGTTTGCTAAGCCAGTGAAAGCCTTTTCACTTATCATTGATGCAGGTACTTCTTCATTCTAAGTTAGTGTTGACATGTGAAAACTGATCAATATTGGAAGAGCTGGAAGGCTCAGCCAATACTGTGATTCCAGCTGCAGCTTGTCTTCAAGTGAACAATAACAAGTTATAGAAAGGGATTGAAGTTCTGATTTTGAGATTTTGGTGACTCACAAACTTAGTCAAGAAACAATGATAATAGAAACATGTTTACAACTTTTCCTGTATGCTAAGTATTGTTCTATATGTTTTATATAAAATAAATCACTTAATACCCAATTTCCTTTTTTATTATATTTTATTGATTATGCTACTACCAATTTTTTCCTCTTTGCCCTCCTCCCCCTACCATTGTTCATGTCCATGTGTCATGCATATAGGTTCTTTGACTACTCCATTTCCTCTACTGTACTTTACATCCCCATGGCTATTCTGTAACTACCTATTTGTACTTCTTAATCCCCTCACCTCTTCACCCATTCTCCCCTGACCCCCTCCCATCTGGAAACCTTCTGGTAACTAACTTTTCTCTTGCTTTTAAGAGTCTCTCTTTATCTTTAACCTTTGCCCTTTTAATATGATGTGTAATAATGGAGCGGGCCTCATTGCATCCATCATAACTGGGATTCTCTCTACTTCCTGGACTTACATGTCCATTTCCTTTGCCAAATTAGGGAAGTTTCCTTCACTACTTTTTCAGATAGATTTCCAGTTTCTTGCTCTTTCTCTTCTCCTTGTAGCACCCCTATGAGGAGAATGTTGGACTCTTAAAGTTTTCCCAGAGGCTGTTTATACTATCCTCATTTTTTAAAGATTTTATTTATTTATTTTTAGAGAGAGGTGAAGGGAGAGAGAAAGAGAGGTAGAGAAACATCAATGTGCAAGAGATATATCAATCAGTTGCCTCTCAACTGGGGACCTGGCCTGCAACCCAGGCATGTGCCATGACTGAGAATCGAACCAGTGACTTTTGCTTCACAGGTTGGCACTCAATCCACTGAGCCACACCAGCCAGGACATATACTGTCCTCAGTTTTTGGATTTGTTTTTTCTTCTTGTTCTGCATGGTTGTGTTTTTGCTTTCTTATGGTCTAAATCGTTGATTTGATTCTCAGCTTCATCCATTCTACTGTTGTTTCCCTATAAATTGTTCTTTATTTCATTTAGTGTATCCTTTGTTTCTGACCGGGTCTTTTATGCTGCTGAGGTCCTCACTAAGTTTCTTGAGCATCCTCATAACCAGTGTTTTGAACTCTGCATCTGATAGATTGCTTGTCTCCATTTCATTTAGCTCTTTTTCTGGGGTTTTAACCTGTTCTTTCATTGGGCTCTGTTTCTCCATCTCCTTATTTTGGCTGCCTCCCTGTGTTTATTTCTATGTAGGCTTAGAAGAGCCTAAGAGCCTAACTTAGAATAGTTAGGTAGAGCGGCTTTGACTCTGTGTCTTGGTAGTGTGGCCTAATGTTATAAGTGTCCTGTAGGGTCCAGTGGCACAGACTTCCCTATCACCACAGCTGGGTACTGAAGGTGTGCCTTCCTTGTGGGATGAGTACACCCTCCTCTTGTAGTTGAGCCTTGGTTATTTTTGGCAGGTCAATGGAAGGGATTTATCCAGGCCAGTCAGCTGCAAGGACTGGCTGTGACCACTGAATGCCAAACTCAGCCCTCCGTGGAGCATAAGCTGTGCATGGGACAGGGTGGTGGTACTCCAACATGGTCTGTAGCTGTCCACTGGGTGCATTGGCCCTAGGGGTCCTGGGGTGGTGCAGGTCAAGGTAGGCCCCCACTTGTGTTTTACCTGGGGCACCCTGTCTGAGCCGTAAAGCTATCTGAGATAGTGGTTACTTGTGCTGGGCTTGGAGATTCCCAGATGAAGCCAAACTGTGACTAATCTGGCTGCCACTAGGGCTCACTGAAGCCAGCTATTGCTTGTTTGATAGGATTTAGGAGCCATGATCAGCCATTCTTATAGAAAAGCAGCTTGGGTGGACCTGTAAGTTGGGTGGGGTAGAGCCTCTGTGGATCTCCAAGGTGGGTCACACAGTATTAGCCAGGTTGATGGAGTCTCAGATATGTCACCACCCTACCTGCTCTGTAGGGGAGGGCTCAGCAAAGGGACAATGGCCTCTGCTCACCCCAATTCCAGACACTTCAGTCTCCCTATATATCACTGGTGCCCTTCAAGCTGCCATCCTGGTGCCAGAGCTCGGAGGGAGCAAGTCTAGGTAGGTGAGTCCATGTGTGGGTTCCCCAAAAGAAACCTCTCAGGGCCCCAGCAGCCTCCTCCACTGACTCTCCCCTGCTGATTTTTGCAGCCAGAAGTTGTGGGGATTTATCTTTCTGTCCCTGGAATCCTGGGCTTGGGGTCCTGTTGTAGGTCTGGGACTCCTAGCTCCTGAGATATCCCTCCCTAATTTTTATCCATATGGGTTTAGGGCCAGTCTGTTCTGCATCCACACCCCTCCTTCCAGTCTGGATGGATGTGGTTTCTTCAGTTCTGTAGTTGTCAGACTTCTGATCAGCTCAGTTTCATAGTTGTCAGACTTCCATTCAACTCTATTTCTCATGTTCCCGAGTGATGGTTGTTCTATATTTTAGTTGTACTTTTGATGTGATTGTGCGAAGCAGCAAGCTATGTCTGCCTATGTCCTCCCAATTTCTTTAGAGATCAAGAAACTGAGCAGGAAGGGTTTAAATATCTTATCCAAGGTCTAATGGCCAGTCAGAGGCAGAGCCAAGATTTGAACCTAGGCTTTCTATGCTTGGAATCACTAAACTATTTGTGATTCCTTGAGTGCCCTTTCCTGTGTCATCTATGACACATACTGTGTGACATAGCAATTCTCTGTATTAGGAAGTCAGTTCCTATTCCTGGGCTGAGCTTAGATAAACTATTTTCTCTACATGTTGGAACTTTAATCTCTAGAAAAGACCTGCAAATATGATCAACTACAAAGTAGGATATAAGATAGAGGCCATCCTATAGAATGGGAGCCACCAAATGACCAGGAGCTGCAGATAGAAATATATGCTAATCCTGAGAGATTAAAAGAAGGTGCTGAGGACATGCATTCTGTACTCACATGTCCAAGAGAGTGGATTTTTTTGGTTTTCTAAATCGATTCCAACCCAAGATGGATAACTTAGATTTCTACTGTTGATGAAATAAATCTCCCAGAAAGTAGAACAAAGAGACAAAGAAGTCTTTCCAACAAATAGTGCTAGAATAAGGAGACTATTATTATTGACTATTGGGAATATATGCACCCCACTTTCCCCTTCTTCATGACCTAGGCATAAATTTTATACTTTGCACAAAAATCATCTCCAAATTTGTCATAGACCTAAATGTAAATGACAAACTATAAAACTTCTTGAAGAGAACATAGGAGAAAATCTAAGTGACCTAGAATTAGGCATAACTTTTTTTTCTTTGTAATTTAAAAAGCCAGTTTTATCGAAGCATAATTTACATACAATCACATACACATGTCTTAAGTACACAGTCAATGGATTTTGACAAATCCATTTACCCATATAAATATCATTCCAATGGAGATATAAAACATTTCCATCACCATATAAATTCCCTCATATCCCTGATACTTAAAAGAGTTCAAAAACTTCTGGAATTGAAGATATCAGTTCTTGATTTCTGAAAGATAGTAAAATCTCTTCCTATTTCCTAATTTCTCAACTCCACATAAGGAGACAAAGGCCCAATGGACTCCCAAATGAGACAGCAGCAGGGCCTATTCTGGGGATGGGGCAGAGAAGACCAATGGCAGAGAGAGCAGCCCACTGTGGGAAGAAATGTGTTTCTCTTGGCTTGGGCAGGCAGGCCTCCCTACAGTACCCTGCTGGCCAGTCATATAGACTGCAGCTTCCCAGCTGCCTTGGCACCCTATAAACATGCCAACAAAACAAAGGCAGTCAGAAACAGCAAAAATATTTCTTGAAAATCAACTTGATCTACCTTCTGGAGGAGAGGTTGAATGTCCATGTGCCAGGCACATTAGATGAATCAATTTCCTGCCAGCGGAGAATGAGACCCACGTGGGCTATGAAGGCACACTACTTGCCAACATGACAAGGAAAGGCATGCTGCCCTGCCTAAAATGCACAGAGCCTGAATCTTCCTTGAACATCCCCTCTCGTGACTTATAAGAACACGCTGTTGGCTTAATTTATTTTTAGATAGGTAGGACTTCTCCAGGTATGATCATGTTGGGAACACATGAGTGGGCTGGTGGATCTTTGAGGTGCAAAGCTGTTAAAATGTCTCTTAGCCAGTTTAGAAGTAAATTGTTGCCCCTGAAAACAGCTGTCAGATTGAAAACAGTAAATTATGAATAACCTCAATCCTTTCTCATGTTTGAGTTCATGGAAACTATTACTTGCCTTTAATAATGGCAGATAATTCATTAGCTAGTCCTATAGGGTGTTAATAACACCCCATAACTAAGCCCTTAAGAGTGGAAGGAAGTGATGGTAGAGTTCATTATTAGACAATTTCAGTATTTATCAGTTATACACATATAGTCCAGAAGAATGTAAAAAAAAAAAACAAGGTACTTTTTCAAGGTCAAGTCCTATTTTAAACCATACAGAGGCCACTGACATAGGCATAACTTTTCATATAGAACACCAAAGGCACAATCCAAATTGATGTCAGACTCCATTAAAATCAAAATCTTCTACTCTGCAAAAAACCCTGCTAAGAAAATAGGAAGACAAGTCACAGAATAAGATAAAATATTTGCAAACCACACATCTGATAAAGGACTTTTATCCAAAATATACAAAGAACTCTAAAATCTCAACCATAAGAAAACAAATAACTCAATTTAAAATAGGTAAAAGATCTGAACAAACACCTCACCGAAGAAAATACACAGATGGAAAATAAGCACATGAGCTCTGACTGATGTGGCTCAGTTGATTGTGTATTGTCCTACAAAGTGAAAATTTGCCTGTTCAATTCCTGGTCAGGGCACGTGCCTGGGTTGCGGGTTCGGTCCCCAGTCAAGATGCACGTGAGAGGTGACCAATTGATGTTCCTCTCTCACACTGATGTTTCTCTCTCTTTCACTCTCTTTCTCCCTCTCTTCCACTCTCTATAAAAATAAATAAGTATGCCCAGCTGGTGTGGCTCAGTGGCTTGAGCATGGGCTGGGAACCAAAAGATACCAGTTCGATTCCCAGCTGGGGCACGTGCCTGGGTTGCAGGCCAGGTCCCCAGTGAGGGCCATGTGAGAGGCAACCATACATTGCTCTTTCTCCCTCCCTTCTCCTCTCTCTAAAACTAAATAAATAAAATCTTAAAAAAAATAAATGTAATCTTTTTAAAAAGTAATAATATGAAAAGGTACTTCATATTATAATTTTACCTTAAAATTTTTGAAAGAAATCTCTTCCAACCTAGAATTCTATTCTTTGCTAAACTACCAATCAAATAGGAGGGTAAAATAGTATTTTCAGAAACAAGGGCTTTAAAATTTTGCTCCATCAACTCTTTCTCAGGAAGTCCCTGAAGGATGTGTTCCATCAAACTCAGCACTTAAACCATGAAACAGCAAGAATACAGGTTCTAGGAAACAAGAGTTCCAACATAATGTGGGCAAATTCCCAGGGTTGTGGTGAGAAGTCTGGGATCACAGCTGGGCAGCAAATCCTGTGAACAATCAGTCCAGATTGGAGCAGACGGGCTGAGAAGTCTCTGTTTGTTTGTTTGTTTGTTTTTAATGAATACATATACTCTGCATAATAATTTTCAAATTATTGAGTTAACCCCAATTTTCAAAACGTCAAAAATAGGAGTAGAGAATGAAGAGAGGGAGGTGAAGAAGGACTAAATTCTCTAATTACAGTTTTAAAAAATATAACAGTAAAGGCTTACAATGAAAAAATTAATGAACAACAGGATAGTATATTCTGTTAAAGTATAGAGATAAATGCCTGGAGAAAATAATCAGCCGTTTCCTGGAGATAGAGAGGGCAAGCTGCTATTTCTCATTGTAACCTCATAGTGCTACTTGCCTTTAGAAGCTATGACATATAGTATGTTGTAAAAATAAAAATTCAATTAAAAACAAAAGAATGGAAAGGAGAAAGAAAAGTTGTAATGCTAACTCAAGCAGGATCCTTTTGGCTATAGGTTAGTTATACTGAGGGCGGAAAGGAAGTGTGCAGGTGGTCCATCCTAAATCCCTTATCAGAGCCCAGGCTGTGTCGAAGGTAGTTCAGTAGGGTCATTTTTGCAATTAGCACCATCGGTTTTGGTTTTCATTTCTGTAGTCCCTGAGTCTATAATTCTAAATGATTTGTTTGTTTAGAAAATGTTTTAAATTGCCCTGGCTGGTGTGGCTTAGTGGATTGAGCTCCAAACCAAAGGATTGTGTGTTCGATTCCCAGTCAGGGCACATGCCTGAGTTGAGCCAGGTCCCCAGTAGGGAGTGAGTGAGAGGCAACCACACACTGATGTTTCTCTCCCTCTCTTTCTCCTTCCCTTCCCCTCTCTCTAAGAATAAATAAATAAAATCTTAAAAAAAAAAGAAGATGCTTTAAATAATATATTAACACTAGAAACAGATCCAGGTTTTAGGGACTTAAAATTTGTATGATTTGAGGGATTCTCTTTAAGAAAAATAATACATACAAATTAGGTATGGAAATAAATATTTATTTAAAATAAGAAATATATCACAATAAATTATAACATTTTAAAATATTTTAAGTACCAAATTTCTAAAAATCCAGAAAAGTGACTTACATTTTACTAATTAACTATCATACACATTATTATAATACTTTTCCCTATATTGTTTTGAATATATTAACTTTGATCACCTCTCCATATGACAAAATTTTGTCATTATCTATAGAGAGAATAGAAACATAATTCATTGTAGTTTTAATTTGCATTTCTCTGATGATAAGTGATGGACCTTTTCACAGGTCTATTGGCCATCTGTATGTCCTCTTTGAAGAAGTGTCTATTCAGGTCCTTTGCCCATTTGTTAATTGGGTTGTTTGTGTGTGTGTGTGTTGAGATTTAGAAGATCTTTATAAGTTTTGGATATTAACCACTTGTCAGATGTATGTGCAAATAGGTCCCCCCATTCCATGGGTTGTCTTTTTATTTTGTTGATAGTGTCCTTTGCTGTGCAAAAATTTTTTAGTTTGATATAGTCCCATTTGTCTATTGTTTTCTTTGGTTTCCCTTGCCTGAAGAGATACTTCAGATAAAATATTGCTATGAACAATGTCTGAGGTTTTACTGCCTATGTTTTCTTCTAGGAGTTTTATGGTTTCGCTCTGATATTTAAATCTTTCATCCATTTGGAATTTATTCTTGTGTGTGGTGTAATAAGGTGGTCTAGTTTCATTTTTCCACATTTATCTGTCCAATTTTCCCAATGTCATTTATTGAATAAACTATCTTTAGCCCATTGCATGTGCTTGCTTCTTCTGTCAAATATTGACTATAAAGGTACAGGTTTATTTCTGTTCCATTGATCTATGTGTGTTTTTTTATGACTGTACCATGCTGTTTTGATTACAGTTTGATATTAGATAGCATGGTTCATCCAACTTTGTTCTTCATTCTCAGGATTGCTGTTGCTATATGGACTTTGTGTACTTCCATATATATTGTTGAAATATTTGGTCTAGTTCTGTGAAATATGTCATGGGAGCCTTGATAGGAATTGAGTTGAACCTATAAATTGCTTTGGGTAGCATGGATAGTTTAATGATGTTAATTCTTCCTATGCATGAACACTGCATGTGCTTCCACTTAATGGTATCTTCTTCAATTTCTTTCTTCAGCGTCTTCTAATTTTCCAAGTACAGGTCTTTTACATCCTTGGTTACATTTATTCCTAGGTATTTTATTCTATCTGAAGCAATTGTAAATGGGATTGTTTTTCTTAATACCCTTTTTAGTTAGTTCATTATTGGTATATAAAAATGCAACTGATTTCTGTATATTAATTTTGTGTTCTGCTTTTCTGAATTTATTTATCAGTTCTAGTAGTTTCTTGGTGGAATCTTTGGGTTTCTCTGTGTACAGTATCATGTCATTTGCAAATAAAGACTGTTTTACTTCTTCCTTCCTATTTGGATGCCTTTTGTTTCTTCTTCTTGCCTGATCACTGTGGCTAGGACTTCTAGTACTAATTTGAATAAGAGAAGTAAAAGCAGCCAACCCTGTTTTGTTCCCAATCTTAAGGGGAATGCTTGTAGTTTTTGCCCATTGAGTATCACCTCATGCCTGTCAGAAGGGGTGTCATCAATAAATCAACAAACAAGTGCTGGTGAGGATGTGGAGAAAAGGGAACACTTTTGTACTGTTGGTGGGAATGCAGACTCATTCAACCACTGTGGAAAGCAGTATGGAGATACCTCAAAAAATTAAACATGGATCTGCCTCTCAACCCAGTGATCCCACTTCTGGGAATATATCCAAAAGGACTGAAAACACTAATTCAAGAGAACATATAAGCACCTCTATGTTCATTGTAATATTATTTACAATCACCAAGATATGGAGGCAGCCCAAGTGTCCAGCAGTAGATGAATGGACAAAACAACAATGGGATATTTACACAATGGACTACTATGCCAATGTAAAAAAGAAGAAAATGTTACCCTTCACAACAGCATAGATGGACCTGAAGAACATTATGCTAAGTGAAATAAGCCGGTCAGAGAAAGACAAATACCATGTGATTTCACTCATATGTAGAATCTAATGAACAAACTGAACTAACAAGCAAAATAGAGACAGACTAGTAGATAGAGAGCAGGATGACAGCTATTGTGTTGGGGGAAGAAAAGGGGTCCAGGGATTGAGCAAAAAGGAAAAAGTATTCATGGACAAGGACAACAGTGTGGTGATTGCAGAAGGGAGGGGGGCTTAGGGGATTAAATGGTAATGGAAAAAAATACAATAAATTTTTTTTTTAAAAAAGGAAGATAATCCATATAACCTCTAGCAGATAGAAATCTATTTTCTACAATGGGTTCCTTAGAAAAATTTCCCTCTGGTTTTCAAATCATTATTGGTAAAGTCATATACATCTTCAAATTGTTGTTCTGAATTTCTAAAACATTTTTAAAATTTTTCAATCATATTTAACAAACAATAATATATTAGTTTCTGGTTTACAATATAGTGATTACACATTTCTATAATTTAAGAAGTAATCACTCTTCTGACACCATGCATAGTTACTACTATATTATTGACTATATTCCCCATGCAGTAATTTACATTCCTATAACTGTTTTGTAACTGTACTAATATGTCCTTCTTAATCCCTTCCCCTTTTTCACTCAGTCTCCAGCTACCTTTCATGTGGCAACCATCAATTTGAATGTTTGGTAAAATTTGCTTATGAAGTCATCTAGTGTAGAGCTTTTGTATGCCAGGAGATTTTTTGATTACTGCTTCAACTTAACTGTTATGGATCTATTTGCATTTTCTGCTTCTTCTTGGTTCATTTTTTGGAGATTGTGTGTTTCTAGATATTTATCCATTTTCCAAAATTGTCCGATTTCTTGGCATATAGTTGTTCATAGTAATTTCTTACAATTCTTTGTATTTCTGCAGTATCAGTTGTTACATCTCCTCTTACATTTCTGGTTTCATTTATTTGAATCCTCTCTCTTTGTTTTCTTGGTTTCTTTGTTGAATCTGGTTGAAGGGTTGTCAATTTTATTTCTTTTCAAAGAACCACCTGCTGGATTCATTGACCTCTTGGACTGTTTTTTTAGTTTCTATGTCATTGATATTGATTATTTCCTTCCCTCTTCTCACTCTGGCCTATGCTTGCTATTGTTTTTATAGTTCTATTAGGTGTAGGGTTAGGTTGTTTATTTGAGATTTTCCTATCTTCTTTAGGCTGTATTGCTATGAACTTCCCTCTCAGGACTGCCTTCACTGTGTCCCATAGGTTTTGGACTTTTGTGTGTTCATTTTCATTTGTTTCCAGGTATCATTTTATTCTTTCTTAATCTCACTGTTAACTCATTCACTATTTAATAACATGTTAGTTAGCTTACATGCATTCAAATGTTTTTGAGTTTTTTCCTTGAGATTGGTTTCCAATTTCAAGCCATTGTGATCTCAGAAGATGCTTGATATGCTTTCAGTTTTCTTGAATTTGTTAAGGCTTATTTTGTGCCCTCCCATGTAGTCTGTCTTTGACAATGATCTATGTGTCTATGAAAAGAATGTATGTATATTCTGCTTCTTTGGGATGGATTGTTCTGTAAGTATCAATTAAACCCATTTGATCTAGTGTGTCATTTAATTCCAGCATATCCTTGTTGATTTTTTGTCTGGAAGATCTGTCCGTTGTTGACAGTGGGTTACTAAAATCACCACAATTACTATATTGCTGTGAATCTCTTTCTAAAGTCCTCCAAGATTTTCTTTATACATTTAGGTGCTCCTATATTGGTTGCATATATATTACAAGGGCTATATTTTCTTGTTGGACTAACCCCTTAAGTACTATGTATGGACCTTCTTTCACTCTTGTTTTGGTCTTGTTTTGAAGTCCATTTTGCCTAATAGAAGTATTGCTACCCTGGCAAATAGAAGTATTTGCATGGAATTTTTTTCCATCCCTTCACTTTCAGCCAGTATAAATCTTTTGTTCTGAGTGGGTCTGTTGTAGACAATATACACAGGTCATGGTTTCTTATCCATTCAGTTGTCCTATGTCTTTTGTTTGGAGCATATAATCCATTTACATTTAAAGTTATTATTGATAGGTACTTATTCATTATCGATTTTTTTTTTTTTTTGCTTTGTATCTGTGTCCCTTTCTCTCTTCCTCTCTCTCCTTCCACTACTTCTTCTTCTATTTTAAGCAGTCCCTTTAGCATCTCTTGCAATGCTGGTAGGTATATATGTACTTCTTTAGCCTTTTTTGTTTGTTTCTTTAGAAAGTTCTTTATTTCACCTTCTATTTTAAATAAGAGCCCTGATGGATAGGGTCGTCTTGGTTGAAGGTCCTTGCTTTTCATTGCATGGAATACTTCAGGCCAGTCTCTTCTGGCTTTTAGTGTTTTTGTAAAGAAATCAGATGACAGCCTTATTATAGCCCCCTTGCAGGGAACTAACTATCTCTCTTGAAGCCTGAGATTCTCTTTGTCTTTAAACTTTGCTATTTTAATTGCGATGTGTCTTGGTGTGTGCCTCGGGTTCATCTTGAACCTGCATGACTCTCCCTCACCAGTATAGGGAAGTTTTCTGTCATTATTTCAAATAAGCTTTCTCCCCCTACCCCCACAGGTATTTCATTATATTTACATCATACATCTCTACTATCATTTCCTGGATTTTCTTCCTTTTTAAAAATATATTTTACTGATTATGCTATTACAGTTGTCCCATTTTTTCTTCCCTTTATTCCTCTCCACTCTGCAATCCCCCTTCCACCAGCATTCCCCCACCTTAGTTCATGTCCATGGATCATACATACAAGTTCTTGGGCTTCTGCATTTCCTATACTATTCATAACCCGCCCCCCCACCCAGTCTATTTGGTACCTACCATTTATGCTTCTTACATTTTCCCCCATTCCACCCTCCCCCTCCCCACTAATAACCCTCCATGTGATCTCCATTTCTGTGAATCTGTTCCTGTTATAGTTGTTTGCTCACTTTGCTTTGGGTTTTTTAGGTTTGGTTGTTAATAGTTGTGAGTTTTTCGTCACTTTACTGTTCGTATCTTTGATCTTCTTCTTTTCCTTAGATAAGTACCTTTAACATTTCATATAATAATGACTTGGTGATGATGAACTCCTTTAACTTGAACTCATCTGGGAAGCACTTTATCTTCCCTTCCATTATAAATGATAGCTTTGCTGGATAGAGTAATCTGGGATGTAGGTCCTTGTCTTCCATGATTTTGAATACTTCTTTCCAGCCCCTTCTTGCCTGCAGGGTTTCTTTTGAAAAATCAACTGATAGTCTCATGGGAACTGCTTTGTAGATAACTGTCTCCTTTTCTCTTGCTGCTTTTAAGATTCTCTCCTTATCTTTAATCTTGGGTAATGAAAGTATGATGTGCCTTGGTGTGTGCTTCCTTGGGTCCAACTTCTTTAGAACTCTCTGAGCTTCCTGGACTTCCTGGAAGTCTTATTTTCTTTGCCAGATTGGGTAAGTTCTCCTTCATTATTTTTTCAAATAAGTTTTCAATTTCTTGCTCTTCCTTTTCTTCTGGCACCCCTATGATTCAGATGTTGGAACATTTAAAGATGTCCTGGAGGTTCCTCAGCCTCTCCTCATTTTTTTGAATTCTTGTTTCTTCATTCTGTTCTGGTTGAATGTTTCTTTTTTCCTTCTGCTCCAAACCATCATTTGAGTCCTGGCTACGTTCCTGTCACTGTTGGTTCCTTGTACATTTTCCTTTATTTCACTTTTCATAGCCTTCATTTTTCCCCTCTATTTTGCGACCATACTCAACCAATTCTGTGAGTTTCCTGATTACCCGTGTTTTGAACTGTGCATCTGATAGGGTGGCTATGTTCTTCATCACTTAGTTGTATTTTTTCTGGAGCTTTGATCTGTTTTCGTTTGGGCCATATTTTTTGTCTTGGTGCACATGTTACATAGTAAGGGACAGAGGTTAGGTATTCACCAGGGCAGGGCAACCCATGTTGTTGCTTTGGGGTGCTGTATGAGGTAGTGCCCAAGAGGGAACAATGACACTTCCTTAGCTCTCAGCTGGCTCTCAGTCACTTCCTGCCATGACCTACAAGCAAAGTGGGCCATTCTGATGCTGATTCCAAGGTGGGTGGGTTTGTGTACATTCTAGGACCCTGCGGGTCTCTCCAGTGAACTTTCCTGTGAGGCTGGGAGTTTCTCCTGACACCACAACCCTCACAGGATTTTTTCAGTCAGAGGTTTTGAGGCTTTATTTCCTAGCACTGGAACCCTGGGTTGCAAGGTTATCTCACTCCCCAGTTGTTCCTCCTGGTTTATCTGAACACAATTGTGGGACACCCAGTCTTCCAGGTACCACCTTGCCACATGTCCACTCTGCCCTAGCTGCCCTTTTCTGCCCCTCCTATGGGTCTGGATGAATGTTTCTTTACCTCTTTGGTTGTCAGACTTCCATACAGTTCGATTTTCTGGCAATTCTGGTCTTTTTTGTTTTTAAATTAGTTGGTGTCCTACTTTTGGTTTGTGAGGAGGCACAGTATATCTACCTACCTCTTCAAATAAACTTTCTGTCCCTTGCTCCTTTTCTTCTCCTCTGGTATCTCTATGATATGAATATTGTTATGTTTCATGTTTCCCACAATCTCCTGGGCTATCCTTGTTCTTTTTAAAGTCTTTTTTCATTCTGTTTCTCTGACTGGGTGTCTTCTCCCACCTTGTCTTCCAAATTGCTGATTCAGTCCTCTTCTTCATCTAGTCTGCTTTTAAATCCTTCTAGTGTATTCTTCATTTCAGATATTGTATTCTTCTTTTCCATCCAGTTCTTATATATAGATTCTATATCCCTTTTCATGCTGCTGAAGTTCTCATCAAGTTCCTTGACATCCTTATAACCATTAGTTTGAAATCTATGTCTGATAATTTGCTTGCCTCCATTCCATCTAACTCTTTTTCTGGGTTTCCTCCTTTTCCGTTGTTTGCAGGTTGTTTCTTTGTATCCTCATTTTACCTGTCTCTTTTTGTTTGTTTCTAAGTATTAGATAGATTGACTTTGATTCCCTGTCTTGAGTGGTAGATTTATATTGTAGGAGTCCTGTGGGATCCAATGGTGCAAACTCCTTCCAGTCCTGATCGTGATGCTCTAGGAATGCCCTTTGTGTGAGTTATGTGGGCTTTCCTATTGCATTTAGGTCCTGAATATTTTCGGTCTGTTCATAGGTGGGATCTCTCCCCTCCAGCTGGCTGACGAAGAGGCTCAGCCCCCACTACCTCTTGTATGCTGTTGTACAGGTGCTAACAAAACAAAGCAAAACAGCACAAAAAATGAAACCAAAACAAGCAACCTTGCCCTGGCTGGTGTGGCTCTCCGGATTGAGTGCTGACCTGAGAACCAAAGGGTTAAATTCCCAGTCAGGGCACATGCCTGGGTTGCAAGCCATGTTCCTAGTGGGGGTATTCAAGAGACAACCACACATTGATGTTTCTCTCCCTCTCTTTCTCCTTCCTCTCCCCTCTGTCTAAAAATAAATCAATAAAATATTAAAAAAAAAACAATTACCCCCCCCCCAACAACTATAATATCAATGACAAAAGATCAAAGAATAATAAAAGTGGAAAGAGAGTGGATATTAGGGAACAAGGGAAAAGAAAAGAAGAAGAGAAGACCAAAAGACAGAAAAGTGGTTATGAGAGGAGAAAAAGGAAGAGAAATAATACAAATAATGAATTGAAGGATTAAAACAGGAAAAAAAGACAAAGAAAATGAAAGAATAACATAAATTAGAAAAGAACAATGGAGTATTCAAAGATAAGGGTAAAATAAGAGATATGAAAGAAAAATAGAGCAATAAAAATAGAAGAAAAAGGAAAAATAGAAAAATAATGCAAAGTCTATAAAAAAGACAAATAATGAAATAAAAAAATGAATAAAGTGGAATTAGTCTAAACAGAGTTTAGTGCTTGGCTGCTGGGTTCTCCCTTTGGATATGGCTCTGATGTTGTCTGAGGTTAGTGTAAGCCTATGCCAGGTGCTGTCTACATCTAGCCCTTGGCAGCCTGTTCAAAGCTACGAAAGATCCACAGTTTGTGGCTGATTCTTTCAGACTTGGTTGCACCCATGATGAGCCAAGCTGCTCTACAAAGCTGGGATTTATCAGCACTGGGCCCAAGGGTGTGTCAGCAAATATTTCAAATTACCTCAGAATCCACCTTTACCTGTCACTGCTTGTCAGCCTACTGTCAGTTTTAGAGTAGTTGCAGGCCCAACCGTTTGTAAAGGGCTTTTGGCAGAATAGAGGGAGATGGGACTAATGGGTCTCCCCTGACAGATGCTTTTCAGACTGTAGGGAAGATGTTGGGTGTGTTCTCCTGCCCCCAGCCACTAGGCTGAGCCTGTCTGGGATTATATCTCTGTAGAGGGCAGAGTGGGACCCCCTAGTAAGCTAATGGATAGGTTACAAGGGACCAGATTTTCTGTGAGGGGGAAGTGCCAATCTATTTCCCTGGGAAGTGTATGGAATGGCTGTCCCCTATAGCCTGTTTCTGACACCCCCTGAGTCTGTGTATATTGTTGTCTCCTTAGCAGGGGTTAAGATGCAAGATGGAAGAAAAGACAGAGGAAAAGAAAAAAAACAAACCCAGACACCCCCCCCCCATAAAAAACCCCCACAAACAAATGGAACAAAACACAGAAAAGAAAAAAGGTGCAGGGTAGGACGAATGGTATCCCATAGGGTAAGGTAATTGCTTTTCTCCTGGGAAGGGCTTGCTCTTCTCAAGAAAGATGGCTGCTGCAGAATCCAGGTATATGCCTGAACAGTAACCCCCATGTCTCTCCTTGTTGCCTCCCACTGCAGACTCTCCTCACACAACTCTAGTCCACGCCCTCTTCCCTTTGCTGGGGCCCAAAATGAGTGGTTGCAAAGACAAAACCTGTGCTTTGGCCCCCTTAAAAATTAAGAAAAGAAATAATAGTGGCTTGGTCTCCAGAGGAGCTCATCTCTCGCCAGCAGAGAAAAGCCCCACAGCCTTTCTCCACTGGATGCTATGTGGTAGCTAGTCCTGGCATTGGTATTCCGTGCTTGGAAGCCCAGTTTGTATTCTCAGCTTCTCTTCTTTCAAGGGGAAGCTACCACAGCTGTGCTGCCACCTCAGCGCACTACCTGTGTGAATGACCTCACCAATCCTACAGGACTCATGATGGTTTTTGCCCATCTTTAGTTAAAAGTCTCTTTTTCAGGTAGTGTTAGGTTTATTTTGGATGACTGTTCCCCTCTTTAGTTTTTTTTACAGGTTGGTTCTGGGAGGAGGTACACAACATATCCTCCTACTCTGTCACCATCTTGTGTCCCCTCCTATGTTTCCTATCTTTTTGCTGAAGTTCTCAACAAGATCATTGAACATCCTTATAACCAACGTTTTGAACTCTGTATCTGGTAGATTGCTTGTCTCTACATCTCCCAATCTTGGTAGAGTGGCTTTATGGAAGTAGGGAGACCAGGCTTTGTGTAGGACTGGCACCTAGTTCACCTGAGCTGACCTTAACTGCATGGCTTAAGGGATGTAATCAGAAGGCAAGGTAAGGAGAGTTCCCATCAGTATCACCCTGGAAGTCCTTTCTCTGCCAGCTGGCAAGAGAGGAAGATGTATGTATATGGGACTAGGCTGTGAGGTACTGACGGGAGATAGGAAAGAAAGGAAAATCCAGTCTAACTCTTCTGGTCCCCAACAATTTTCAGTGAGCACCAAAGACAGTCTCTTTCTGGCATTGAACCTTTGTTTCATATCATCAGAATAATCAATTGAATGATTTATTATCAATTTTTCTTTTTTATTGTATTTTCTCATTATCATTTAGTCCCTTTATGTCCCCTACCCACCCCCCAAAAATCACCACACTGTTTCCATGTCCATGAGTCTTTTTTCCTTTTTGCTCAATCCCTCCACCCACTATCCTTCCCACCTTAATGTCACCCTCCTCTCTATCTATGAGTCTGGCTTTATTTTGCTTGTTAGTTCAGTTTGTTCATTAGATATCACATATGAATGAAATCATATGGCATTTGTCTTTCTCTGACTGGCTTATTTCATGTAGCATAATATTCTCCAGGTCCATCCATACTGTCGCAAATGGTAAAACTTTCTTCCTTTTTACGTCCAAGTAGTAGTCCATTGTGTAAATATCCTATAATTGTTTTATCCACTCATCTACTGATGGACACTTGGGCTGCTTCCATATCTTGGCAGTTCTAAATAATGCTGCAATGAATATAGGAGTGCTTATGTTCTTTTGAATTGGTGTTTTGGGTTTCTTTGGATATATTCCCAGAAGTGGGATCACTGGGTTGAAAGGCAGATCCATGCTTAATTTTTTGAAGTATCTCCATACTGCTTTTCACAGTGGTTGCACCAATTTGCATTTCTATCAACAGTACAAAAGGATTCCCCTTTCTCCACATCCTTGCCAGCACTTGTTTGTTGATCATTTTTTCTAAAAATAGCCATCTCTTATTTATTTGTTTGTATTCATGCATTCTGTGGATTATAAGCAATAAACATTTTACTGGTGGACCAAGCTACACATGAGGAACATGACTTAAGGCAGAAGAGTAGCAATACCTTCCATAGCCAAACAATTTTTTTCTTAAAATTCTGCTTATTGCTGACTCTTGAAGGAAGACCATATTTAGGGGCCTCTTTTGTGCCTATTGTATTATCTCCTTTAACCCTCACAGTAATCCTGCCAGAAGATATTATTATTCATATTTTGCAGATAAGGACACAAGCTGATAGTGGAGAAAAAACCAGGGGGAGAGATAGGGGCCCATCCAAGACAACATGCTAACAAGTGATTTCAGATTCCCAAGCCATGTTTTTTCACCACCTCACAAAGACAAGTGGAAACCACCCATAACATCAAGTACCCAGGATGGCCAAATCATCCCCACTGAAGGACTTGGTGTCCAGAGCTGTTCCATTTTGGGCACCTGGATTCTGGCTAAGACAAAGAACCTTGCATGATGCCTTCCTTGTACTTTATAGGGTTCCCCAGTGCTTTTTGAGAGATCCAGACAACTAACCAACATATTTTATTATTTTCTGGAAGAATTATCACTACTTTTAGGGTAAACCCTAGAACTAAGAACATTTGAAGGAAACTTATTTTAAAATGTTTTAAAATTCCATTTTGTGAATTGTACGTTAGGGAGCATTGAAGGTTAATAGTACTAAATCAGATGACTGAAAAAAATTTTTCATCTCTGAGCCATTGTAAACATATATTTTTCACAATATACCCTTAGGAAACAATGAGCCAAACATTTGCTTCCTCTCTGAGTTCCTGTATCTGAAGGAAAAGCTAATATTTCTTGCTTGCATGCTTGATTGTTTCAAAATAAAACCAGAACATTCTTGCCCTTCAGGCAGCTAAGGTAGCCACGGACAGTTGGAAATTCTGAAATTGCAGTAAAGTAAATTGGGGAGAATCTCCTAGCACTCCCACACAAATGGGGGTGGGTCATTTTTCTTTTTCTTTTCTTTTCTTTTTTTTTTTAATAAAGCACAAAATGAAGTTGCAGAGAACCATGACTTTTAGTTATAAAATGAACTACCCTCCTAGTCCTGAATTTGTAGACTCATGAGTGGGTGGTGTTGGGGCTGAGGAGAGGGAAGGGGCCAGGGCATAAGCTGTTTGATTCTGTCAAAGACTTAGAGATGTTTCTCAAAAAATAAACAGTCTGCCCTCTTTTCCTTTAAAAATAATCACATCAAATATATAGTAGGGATGGAGGCTGTTGCTCTTCCTCTGAGTCACATAAAACTATTTTAGTCTTTATGGAATAAAGAATGTCCTCAACCTGTGTGTGTTGTCCCATAAAAGAGTAAAAGCAATTATGATGCCTGCTAGTTTTAAATGACTTCAAATGACAACAGTATATCATATTTGCGTGACATATTTCTCAAGGGGGCCCAAAGGGTTATAGCCTGTCTTCAACTCTGACCTTTTCCGCTGAGACCCTAAATCTCATTCTCCACAGAACTTTGTCCAACCTGTTCTTACGTTTCCTCCATTTTAAGCATTTTCTCTCTTCTTCTAGTGCCCCCTCATCCCACTAGATGCCCAAAGCTCTCTGGTGTGTCTAGATTGCTCAGAACTCCCAACACATGGCAGCCTTGCTATACCAGCCCAGCAGCATCAACCTCACTGGGGAGGTGGTTAGAAATGCAGACCTGGATCCTAGCCTGGACATGCTCTCGGAGTTTGTATCTTAACAAGACTGCTGGTGATTTGTATGTACCAGTGCTGGTTTATCCCATTCTTGTGTGGTATAGTTGAGCTTTGTCACCAATTTTGTGATCTGGGTCATGTCAGGACATATCTCAGGGACCCAGTTTTCTCATTTGTGCAGTGAAGAAGTAAAGCCATCCCCAGATGGCAGTGTGGTCGAGAGAGCCAGCTCTGGAGTCAGGCCACCCAGTCACCTCTGGGTCAAGTGAGTCAACCTCTACAAGCCTCTGTCTACTCATCTACAAAATAACAATATGAATACCCATTTGATGAGGCTATTGTGAAAATGGAGTGAGAAAATCCATATTTGTTTCTGATTGCTGCTGTACC
Source organism: Micronycteris hirsuta (assembly GCA_004026765.1). Classification (NCBI taxonomy): domain Eukaryota; kingdom Metazoa; phylum Chordata; class Mammalia; order Chiroptera; family Phyllostomidae; genus Micronycteris; species Micronycteris hirsuta. Next base: position 11,123 of record PVJI01004250.1, on the reverse strand, counting down.
AAATTATTCCAAAGATAGTGACTTAGAACAACACATTTTTTTATCTTTCAGTTCTGGAGGTCAGAAGTCTGCAGCTGGTTTCACTAAGCTAAAATCAAGGTGTCAGCAGAGCCAGATGGCTCTAAAGGAGAATATGTTCTCTTGCTTTTTCAGCTTCTAGAGGCTTCTCATATCCTTGGTTCATATTCCCTTTTCTCCTTCAAAAGAAGCAATGGTCATTGGAGCCCTCACATCACATTACTCCAACCTCTGCTTTAATAGTCACATCTCCTTCTCTGACACTGCCTCCTGCCTCCTGCTTTCACTTTATAAAGACTACTGTGATTACATTTGGCTTACCTGACAATCCATGAATAATCTCCCCATCTCAAAGTCAGTTGATTAGTGAACTTAATTCCATCTACAACCATAATTCCTCCATTGCCATCTAAAAATGAGTCAAAGTTTCTAGAGACTATGTGTAGGGTAAATGGAGGTAGTCTGTCTTCCTCACCCAGGTGTCCGGGTAACTAAGGGAAGCAGTTTCCTATGACCTTGAATGGGCCTAATAAGTCGGGTTCTCATAGCCTTGAGACTGAGTCTGATAAACGGTTCCCATAACATTAAGTGTGCTCACATGCTCAGAATCACACTGTATTATGCAATATCTTGGCCTTCCACTGGCTTTGTTTGTCTTTAGTATTCAAGGGGGTAGGGGCTTCCCACCCAACACATGCAGCTTGCAGTGTGCATGGCTTGCCTGCCATTAATAAAGGCATGTCAAGCATTCCCATGGCTCCACACATTTTCTTCTGTCTGCCCATATCTACAGTGGACCAGCCAGGCCTCGACAGGCTGCAACGCATTGTGACATAGGTGTCTTTGGTGGTGGTCGGGGGGGGTGCATTATTCTGCTCACTACACAGTGGGAAGGGGTTATTACTGTGCCTGGAAAACAGTCAACACCTAGTAAATGTTAGGAGTTTTTTATTGTGATCTGTGACTCTGAAGATAGCCTACCCTACTGTGTAGAAGCAGGACAGTGGGCTGGTTGTGTTTTCGTGATGAAGTAACCAAGATATTTTCCATACAATTGCCCTTTGGTTCTGGCTTGTCTTACCCTCTACAGCTTTGGCTTCTGTGGCTGGACACTCACCCCTGACTAGGGAGCTCCTCAGCTAGCCACAGTGATCCACCCAGTAGTCCATGTCTAAAGCTACAGCCTCTTGATGTAGTGACATAATCCACTGAACTCATTTATCTGAATTTTCTCCTGCAGACAACCTACTCTTTATCTCATTCAACATTCATTCATTCAGGAAACATAAAACAACATGTGTGAGACACTGAAGATATAATAAGGATGAGTGGTCCTATCTCTGTCTCTCAGTAGAGTCCTAGTTCCATGTAGAGGTGCCTTGGCTGCTGCCAGCAGGATTCAGAGGGAAGCTGAGTGACCCTGTTACAGAACAGACCTGGGGTGGGGGTGGTAAATGATATACTATTATCAAAAGAACCCCCCCTTTTTCTCTGGGGTTCCCCCCCATACTAGGTTCGTTTTGCCCACCACCAAAGGAAAGACATCTCCCATTGCCAGAAATTGGTAAAAAGGAAAAGAATTATTTATTGAAAAGTTATACAAACTTAGAGTAATGACTTAATGTCTTCATTAAAATACTAAAGTCCTTTAGAATACCCTCAGATGCACACAGTCCTTCCTTCTCCCTCTGCCCAGTCCAGCGTACCATATCTCGGAAAAAGAAGTAGAAATCTGTGATTCAGGCTCCCGGCACCATCAGCTGTGTCGCCACCACAATCTCCAGTTAATCCAAAATCATGTGACACCATCTCCTGGCCCACCAGCAAGAGTCCTTTCGCCCCTTTTCTTCTAGGCAAAGTCTCTCCAGCTTCCTAAACCACATGGCAAAAGGGAGCACCCCAAAGCCATGTGGTCCTGACTCTCACCCAAGCCACGGGGTCCCCACTCTGCCAAAGCCACGTGGTCCCCACTTGGGATGGCTGCTGCATCTGGGTTTAAATCCCAGTGCCAGCCTTCCTCTGCAGCCCATTTCCGACTCTTCTTACAATCAGTTACACCTGCCAGCATTCCTGTATTCTTCCAGCTTTACTGGGCTACCATAGTAAGTCCGGGCAGGTGTGACTCAATGGCATGGAGCCAATCATCTCTAAGCTCTCATGTAGGCATTGTAACCAGGGGGAGTTGCCTCCTAGTTGCATCATGGGAGGAAGTCGCTCTCATCCCTCTGGCTCAAAGCGTGGCCACAGCTATTTAACATATCTATGTAGCCAGTTAAACGTTATAGATATGTTAAATGACAATGCCAGAGGTTAGCTGCAAAGCTGCTGCTATACAAAACAGCTCTCAATGGCCCTGCTCCATGTGTCCCATCTCCCAGCTCAGATTTGTGGGGGTGAGGACATCCTATATATGTATATTTTTTTCTAATATTTCCTGGACACCTTCAGTTCTGGACCCAATTACAAATCCCTATTTGGACCCCCCCTCTTGGCTGCACTTTGTTACAACCCCAGGTCTTCCAAGCCTTGCTTCAACAGAGAAACCTTAATTATTTTTTAATATGATGAGGTTCTGTATAAGATTTTCTTTAAAATTTTACACCCGGCACACAGTAGACACTCATGTATCAGTAAATCTCTAAGTGTCTGAAAACCACTGGCCTAGGATATCAAGCCCTTTTCTAGTTGACTCTCCAGGTTTGGCCTCTGGGTTGCTGGCTCATTTTCTTTTTTTCTTTTAAGATTTTATTTATTTATTTTTGGAGAGAGGGGAAGGGAGGGAGAGAAACAGCAGTGCATTGTTGCCTCTCACATGGCCCTCACTGGGGACCTGGCCTGCAACCCAGGCATGTGCCCTGACGAGGAATCGAACTGGGACCCTTTGGTTCCCAGCCCACGCTCAATCCACTGAGCTACACCAGCCAGGGCTGGCTCATTTTCTCCTAAGCCCAAAAGTCCTTCCTTCTTGGCCTCAGCTGTACGGCATCCTTCACGTGCCACCAGCAGCTGCCCTTTAACAGGCTCAACTCCTCTATTTTCTTTCTTGTTCTGGGCCAAATCTTTTGGTCCACTTCTTATATTTCTAGAGCATACTTTGTTTCTTCATGCCATCTTTGTCTCTTGTTAGTTAAGTTCTGGTTCATCGTCACAGTTCCATCTTCAAACTACTCCACTCTCCTCCACCCTGAGGCATTTGAAATTACTTAAATTAAGCTGTTTGTTTCATCATTTACTTTCAACCACTTCTAATAACACCCTGTATTTATAGTTCTTCAGAGTTCACAAAGCTCTTTGACATTATTGCATTTAATTTGAACCTCAAACGCCCTTATGAGGTAAGCAAGGTGGTGACTTTCATGCTTATGCAGAGAAGAAAACAGGCTCAGAGAGGGCCCGTGCTTTGCTCAAAGCCATGAGGCCTAAAGTGGAAAAGCCATCCAAAAACCCAGATTTTCTCAAGCACAGCACTCTGAACTGTGTGTTCATTCTCACTTCCAAAGATTATGAAGGCTTAGGCCTGTTTAATTTTTGTTTCAGGAATGGATTTGGCAAAAGAATAAGAAAGTACAGTTAATCCTGGCTGCAGCTGCTGGAAAATTTGCACACCCTCCTCCTGCTGAATTTGGAACCTCAAACAAAGCTCAGGAGAAAAAAGACAAAGCTTCCGTTTGCATTTCATTTTAGTTCCCCCTTTGATTTCACAGAAAAGAAACAGGAAGCCCACATTTCTGTCACTGCCACAGTCACTTTAATTTTGCAATGCTACTTGAAAATCAAGCCAGCTTTGTTATGAAAAACAGTTTTTTTGGTGAAACAGGGCAATCCTTTGAAGCCAAAGAAGATAGAAAGCTCTGTAACATTCTACACAGCACACCCTTGACCTGCAAGAGGGTAGAAGGATAGTTAAGATGTTGTGTCTTAATTCTCTGCTAACAGAAATACTCTCCTAGTCACAGGACTCTAAATACTAAGAGATACAAATGTAGACTGTAAGAGATGATGAGACAGTCAGCCCCTGTCCTTTGTGTTCTCTCTCCTCTGCACTCCTTGGAGAAAGCTGTACATTTTTGGTTGTCCTCAAAACCTTAGAGGCATGAAACACTTAGAATTTTGAGAAGTGTTGTTGCTGTTGCTTTTAATTGGCAATAAAAGAAATAACAGGTTGCACCTTCAGAATATCAGGCAAAAGAAATGGAAACTATCATACTCTGCTCGTGAAAACTGTTCACCATAAAAACTAATCAGCCTACAGATCAGCTTTCTCATTGCTGAGTCACTCTAAGAGCAAAGTAAGAAATAAATGGCTCCAAACTTGAGTACAAAACAAGAAACACTCCTGAGTAGGGGGTATGAATTTGAGGTGACGAATATAGATTCTTTTTTCATTAAAGGAAGAACCTTCTGGTTTTTAAGAACAGAAGATTCAGTGTGATTCAGCCATGATTTAAATAAATACATATTCTAATTCTCTGCACTGAAGGGGCATAGAAGCAATGATATCTCTGTAGCAATAAGCACACCTTGTATCCAGATACTGGTTTCTAAACATCATTCCACTGAGCTCCTTGCGAAAAGAAACAGTTTCAGGGCTGGGAGGAAGAAACGTAGATGAGCTTGCACTGTACCAGAAAGTAGGAAAACACTAAAGACTCATAGGCATAAGTAAAAAGATTATGCAAAAACATAGATGAGTCTTAAATACATATTCCTTACTGAAAAAAGTCAGTCTGTAAAGGCTACATATTGTATGATTCTATTTATATGACATTCTAGAAAAAGCAAAACTATAGAGATAGTAACAGAACCATGGTTGCCAGGCATTTGGGATGGAAGAGAGTATTGAAAAGGTAGAGCATGTGGGATTTTTTTTGGGGGGGGAGGTTGGGGGTAGTGAAACTATTCTGGAAAGTAAGGAACTCTTTGATAAGAATTCTTTCAGGGTTATCTGTTTTTCAACTTCATATTTTACTGTATTGGCTATTCTAAAAGGAAGGAAAACACACTATTTTTATATGTGTATATGTTATAGATATATAGGAAGAATTGAAAGTTGCAAGTATTGATGTACAGAGTTTACAAATGCATGAAAGTAATTACTTTGGTGGAAACAGTATAATAAAGTTCCAATACATATTGCAATTTGCTTAATAGAGTATTTGATTCAGACATCATGTAAGGTTTCATATTGTTTTGTAAATACATTGAATAAAGTTTAATAACAAGTGCAACTGCATTAAACACAAAGTTTCTCTCTCCATGATGCCCCACCCCCCAAATCTTAAAGCCTCCTAACACCTAAGGTACCCATGTCACACAGACCCTGCAGCATGAAAGGCTGGAATATGATTGCTGAGGCTACAACTCCACTGGCACCTACTTAGAAATCTGGGGAGTCCACATGTAATGCCTCTGAGGACAATTTGATTTAATGTGACAAAGTCAAATAGGCTGTAATAAATATTAAGAACCCATCCTTCATATTCCCAATTGTAAGAATACTTAAAAAATATAGCAATAAGAGATGGAGTATTATCTAAAGTATACAGACATTCATGTCTGAAGTCTCATACTGTCCCTCGGCACGGTACTCGGATGAGTTTCCTCACCAATGTGCTTCATCTGGGGCACATGCACACACACTCATGTACACACATATTTCCTTTCCATAATACTTGATTCCAAAATAAACTCTGCATTGCACAATTTATTTTCATTTTCTTTTGCCTAAATAACAGACATGTGACCAAGTTCACTGATAAGAGCAAATTTATGCAGAGTCAGTAAAACCTCTCAAAGTGCCTCTCATCACTTTCATAATTGGATAGTTCAGCAGCTTAAGGAGGAAGTAAAACACAGACAAGAAAAGATGATATTTTTAAACCTAGATCATCTTTTTAAACTAAGAAAGTGTGAATATCCTTCTTGATTTGCCATGGCCTCATTGTCATCATCCTTTCTTTGCTGTAATAGCATGAATATTTTGTTCATGAGTTGCAATGGCCAATTACCCCAGAGAAGAGATAGCATTTATTTATCATTCTTTATTTCTACCTAAAAACTTGAGGCTATTAATTGCCCTTCTGCCTTTCTGATAACAACTTCATTTTCCATCTCTTTCCAAGATGCTGGTTGGCAACTATGTACCATGCCTTCCCTTGGGGGTTTCAACCAGCAAACGGTCTAACACACTAACAGAATCTATTTCTTTTATCTTGCTGGTGAGTCACCCTGCTTGTTAAAAGCATATTAAGGCCAGTGCAAGTTTGGATGACTTGAAAGTCAATGAAACAGAGACAGGAAGTTTTTAAAAATTAAATGAAGGCTTATAGGGCCTTATATTAAGACTCTTTTGGCTACAGTTCTTTGTAGGGTGAACAAACACGTTTAAATGTGATAATTACCCTTAAATAATTCGGGAAAATCAGGTTTAGATGCTAAGCAACCAGAGGATTGGATTGGTCATTAGAAACTATAAAATAATTAGAGAAAAGATTACTTTGTCTTGGTACTCTGAAGAATCGGGCAGTGTTAGAACATGGAAGGATTTGGGGAATTATCTGGCCCAATCTCTATTTTATAGATGAGAAAGTTGGGAGCCAGGGTGGCCTGGTGACTCATCTAATGCCAATAATTACTGGGTGACAAATTAGACTTGACCTAGGGTTTTTCCATGAGATCATTGATTTATATGATTTTGGATGGTTGGACAATAACATATTTGTTAATTAAATCTCATCTTTATAATAGTCATAGTGCTAAATATTATATGAAACTCCTAAAAAGAGGTTAGCAGTGTAGAGATATGGGCAAAGAGCATATGATTCTAGGCCTTAAACACTGACTTCTGGGAACATTTAGCTATAAGTGCATTTAAGTTCAGTGAGGGACTCAGCAGAAAGTCAAGTTGAACATTTTCTTATTTCATTGACAAATACCTTGGCTTACAAACCATCTTGGCCAACAGAGGAAGCAGTCAAGTATTACTATGAATAAAATGTTTTCTGCCAGTTGCTCTTGGTCCCAGCAATCTTGAGTAGAGATATCACAGCAAAGGAGATCTATAGGAAGAATTCAAGGCATATATAATATCGTGTTTAAGAGGCCATCTCCTTGACAGAGATGGAAAATGTCATTTCCTAATATCCAAGTTACTTTGAGATGCAGGATTAGTGGTCGGAAACCCACATTTGCATCCTCCATTTCCCAGTTTCTATCTGCACTCCTGTGTTATATTTATCTTACTTACCTTTGCCCGTGTTGCTCCAGTAATGTTAGGTTCTTTCCCCCATAACTCCAAGTGAGGAATCAGTTTTTTTAAAAAACTTGGTTTTCTCCCATACTTTGTCCAAGTTTAGGTATATTACTATATGTTCTTAAATGTTTATCATGGTTTTAAGTTTGGTACGATAGTTATTTGACCCAGAGAAATTGTACCAAATTTGAGTCTGCAAGTCAGAGCCATGAAGTCAGACTAAGTAGCAGAACAGAAACCCTTACAGGGAACGGCTTCGGTTGTCCAAACATGAAGCCGCTTTTCTTTTGAATAACTACTTCTGGGGCTCAGATCCAGTTCTCACTGCCTCTTACGGGATCTGTCTCATTTGTTTTCTGTTTCTCTTCCTCTGCGGTTAGTGGAGCTTCCTGCTGATAAGGTACTACCCGTAAATACCTCAAGTTAGAGTTTATCACTTTTTTAACACAGTAACATTCAGCCAAGAAGACACTGGTCAACATAAACTCTATTTGCATTAGGTTTGTTTTCTGATTCATCATCAGCAGCAGCAGCATTATTATATATTTGTTTTCAGCTGCAGATTTGTGTGTAGGATAGATCTGTAAATCCATTTCAATGAACACTCGCTCAAACACCTTCACTGAGCTCACTGTTCTGATGGGAACTGCAGAAAATATGATCTTTCAGGCAACAGCATCTACTTTACTTAAAATGTCATGTTATTGTAATTTATGTATTTTGTATGAGTTACTTTGTGTTTTTCAGTCATTTCCTTTTTCAAAAACATCAGAGCAGTAAATGGTGGCATTGCTGCTTGGTTATTCTTTTTACACGTTATTCTTCCATTTAAGAGTTTATAAACTCACCAATTCAGGTACTAATGTATTATGAATCTGTGTGACATAACGAAAATGAATCTGAAAATAATGTTATCAACATTTAATTGACAATTGTCAAATTTATTATGAACTTACATATTTTTAAAGTTAAATATCACTGCAAACAATGAATTCACACAATAATTCCTGAGCACTTTGGGTTGGAGTTTTGATGTCTTAAAAGAATAATCCTAGTTGTCAGCACTAATCTGTCAAAAATCAAGGTAATTGGAGAAGAGCCAATATTATAATGAGCTTAAAACAAATTAACAAATTAATTTTGGTTGATTCAATGACAGTCCTAACTTGTGAAGCCACCTGTCTCCATTTGAAGATGTCAACATCAAAAGTAAAACAACATTAACTGAGTGCCTACAATGCTCCAGGCAGTGAAGAGGAAAACAAAATGAAAGCTTATAATTATAAGGGAAGTAATGGGTAGGGTATTTTTAAAGGAGAAATGAATAAAAATAATAAAATAATATTGAGCAAGAAGAAATTTTAAGATGAGCTCAGGAAAATTATTTCTATCAAAGTTTTCAGTATAATCACTGGAGCCATTATACTGTATAATATTGTTGGGGTTATTAATATTAATAACAATAATCATAATTTATTATGAGTGCAGTCTAGAGAACAGTTCTGCAGTGGTAGGAAGATAGAAGAGATAGACTTGAAGAGATATGTCCCTTCAATTCTATGATGCTGTGTACAATATGAATTCTAAGAACAGAAGATCTTAATCACTTCATTATCAAAAAAAGTGCTGCATGACCACACCCAAAGCAAATGTCTTCTTTGCAACTCTTCTCCTATAATTACAGAAGATGGCATTTAATAGGACTGACTCAGCTGAAAAAACACTAGAATCAAAACTATCTGTTACTGTTTGTTAGTTGGGAGTGTATTTATCCATTTTACTATTTTCTTTCCTCCTTAATAACTATGATAGAAAATACGTTTATCTTATAAATGTGTGCAATAAATCAGTAAAGGATAAAAATGAAACTTTATTTGAAAAAAATAAAGAAATTTAGGTTATTTAGTAAGGCATTTTTAATTAAAATTTGTATTGATCATTGTAGACTCACAGTCAGTTGTGACGAATAATACAGAGTACCTTCTATCCAGTTTCTCCTAGTTGTCATACTTTGCAAACTATAGTATAATATCACAACTAAGATATTGACATAGTACAATCTCCCTATCTCGTTCATATTTCCCCACCTTAATAGGTACATATTTGTGTGTAACTATTTAGTTATATACAATTTTATTATATGTAGGTTCATGTACTTATCACCACAGTCAACATATAGAACATTACATCCCCACAAGGAACCCTCCTATTGTCCTTTTATAAAAACACACAACTCTCCCCTCCTCCCATCCTTACACTCTTGCCAACCACTAATCTGTTCTCCATTTAATTTTTTTTTTTTCATTTTAAACATATTGGGTAAGAAAATCATACAGTATATAACCTTCTGAGATTGGCTCTTTGCATTCAGCATAATTGCCTGAAGTTTTACCCAAGTTATTACATGTATCAATGTTCATTCCTTTTCATTGTTGAGTAGTATTTCATGGCAAGTATACACAAATGTTTAATCATTCACTTGTTGAAGAACACCTGGGCTGTTTCTAGTTTTTAACTATAACAAAATGCTGTTATGAATATTCATGTACAAGTTTTCATTTCATTTGCCCAACAGTGGAACTGCCTGATTATATAGCAATTGCATATTTAGCCTTATAAGAAAATGCCAAACTGTTTTCAGAGTGGTCATACCATTTTACATTCCCATAAACAATGTAGAAGTAATCTAGTTTCTCTGCATCCTTTCCAGCACCTGGTGTTGGCACTAGTTTTAATTTTAGCCATTCTGATGGGTGTACAGTGATATCTCATCATGGTATTAATTTGGATTTCCTGAGTAGCAAGCAATGATGAACATTTCATGTATGGTACTTATTTGTCAACTGCATGATCTCTTCAATGAAATGTTTCCTCATGGCTTTTGTTTATCTCTGTTTGCTAATGTTGAGTTTTGAGAATTCTTTATATTTCCCAGAAACCAATCTTTTGTAATTTTAATTTAAAAATTTAAAAAAAATTGATATTAGAGAGAGGGGAAGAGAGGGAGAAGAGAGGGAGAGAATCATCGTTGTTAGAGAGAAACATCAACTGGTCACCTTCCGTATGAGCCCTGACCTGGGACAGAACATGCAACTCAGGCATGTGCCCTGACTGAGAATTGAACAGGCCACCTTTCAGGTTGTGGATGATGCCCAACCAGCTGAGCCACACTGGCTGGGGCCCAATCCTTTGTTGAACATGTTGTTTGTAAATATTCTCTTACTTTGTAATTTATATTTTTATAGACTTTTGCAGACCAAAAGTTTTTAACTTTATTAAAACCCAGTTTATCAATTTTCCTTTTATGGATTCAAGTCTAAGAACTTTTTGCCTGACTCCAGATTCTAAAGATTTTCCTGTTTTGTTATTTTAAGTTTTATGTTTTACATGTAAGTCCATTTTGTATTTACTTTGTATAATGTGTGGGACTTAGGTTAAGTTTTGTTTGTTTGGTTTGTAAATGTTCATTTGTTCTAGCACAATGTCTTGGAAAGCTAAACTTCCTCCATTCAATTGCTTTTACGGCTTCGTTAAAAATCAGTGGGTCATACTTACATATATCTGGGTTCTCTACTCTCTTCCAGTAATCTATGTGCCTATTCCTCTGACAATATGAAACTGCCTTGATTACTGTAGCTATGTACCAAGACTTAATTTTGAATTAACTGATGCTCCCACTTTATTCTTCTTTGTCAGGATTCTTTTTTTTAACTATATTTTATTGATTATGCTGTTACAGTTGCCCCACTTCCCCCCTTCTTTCCCCCCTCCCCCTATACCCCCCTTTCCCCTCCCTTTAGTTTTGTCCATAGGTCATACACATAAGTCCTTCTGCTCCTGTACTTCCTATACT